>JBAMHX010052437.1:0-17941 GCA_037177515.1 Pseudomugil tenellus
TGCTTTTGGCTTACAAAACAATAACACAAATGGCTCCTGTCTACTTTGACTCATTAATCCAGAGCTACACTCCCTCTAGACAGTTATGCTCAGCCAGTGAAAGACGCCTAGCACTACCATCACTATGTGGGGCTAAATCACAAGCAAGACTCTTCTCCTCTGTTGTTCTTCGGTGGTGGAACGAACTGCCAAACTCTGTTAGCTCTGCAGAGTCCTTATCTATTTTCAAAAGCAGGCTAAAGACTCAGATCTTTAAGGAACATTTCTGCACTTAGTTGTGATCAATAAAAATTATACTAACTTTGGAGATTTGTTTTAGCTCTTTGCGAGAACTCAGATCTAATGAACATATGGAACAAAAAATAAAAATAAAAATTCAGTGCTCTTAGCACTGCAGGCAACACCTGTGCCCAATGACACTAGAGCATTTGAACTGCACTTATCTATGATGTCCTCTACTGTCTGATTTAGTGCTTGTGTTGTTCTTATTCTCAGAAAGTTGCTTTGGAGAAAGGTGTCTGCTAAAGTAATGTAATGTAATGTAATAGTCATAAATTTTACTCAACATTTGAGGGTCCCGCCGTGCACATATGCACATTTGGTTAATGACTCACTCCAATTTGTCCTTTGGAGTTAGTTTCACCATGATTGGGTGTGTGTAAACCCTGTGATGAACCAGCAACCTGTCCAGGATGCACCCTGTATCTTGCCTGCTCATTGCTGGGATAGGCTCTTTCTATTCCTGGCAGACTTTTATGCAGGATGATTGTATAAACAAGACTGTGCAAAGACATTTGACCTTGAGACCATCTCCTTTTTAATTGAGGAATTATAGTTAATAGCCGTGCCACATGGAGAGAAAGAATCTAGCTAATGACTTAAAAGATGCTGTAATGACTTGTGGACAAAACTAATTGACCTTGGAAACTTTAAAAACATTTTGATGCACAACATGTTCTTATCTCTTCAAATGCAGAATGATGGGTCAGGGATGACTTATTTATGACTGAATATTCAAAATGTGTATTAAAATTCCTGGTTTATTACTCACATTTTTTGACAAACTCCTTTTACCTAATCTTGCTTGTACTTTTCATACAAGTAATGTCAACGTAATAGGATTTTATTTATAGATTTGTTTCTCAATTGCAGCAAAATGTTTTCAAGTTGGAAGAATTGTAAAACATGACTTCCATGTATTAGATGTGGAAAGTAAGCGTTGAAATTTCAAGAATAGTTGTCCGACTTAAAGATGTGCCTGCTTGCAAACAAACATTTCATGTCAATTTTCACACTTTCTTGTGAAATTCATCTCTGATCCATATGTCCAAACATGATGGAAATATATCAAACCTGTGGTTATTCATAAAGAAAGGACATTGGTGTTTTCAAGATAACAAGGTTAATGATACAAATAGTTTTAATTCAACAAATAAGATAGGAAAAAACTAGAAAAGCACTCAGAGAGCGCAAACTTCTGCCAAGCTCACAGTTCCCCCTCATACCGTGACTCGCATCGCAAAATGTTACTCCCACATTTGTTTGTAACTTTAATTGTGGTCATATGAGTATTTGTCTCTGCGAATGGCAGACTGTGTTGTCTACATACACAAGCAATCTGGGCATTCGTGATAGAGTTATATAGACATATGTTAACTCTCCGACGTCGATGCTGTCGAGGTTGATAGTGTGGGACAAGTGTTACAGAACAGTGCATCTCCGGAACTTGGAATACTGAAATATTCATTTAACTTATTGTAAAGGCAAACAACATAAAAACTTTTGTGGGTCTGTTTTGACCCATATTGTGCATCACAGGGTTAACAGGAGTCCAGTGTAGTTCCATAGGTGGAAACCACGTATAGAAATGTCCAAATACAGAAACAGACGTGGTTGTATTTTGTTTTAAATGCAGTTTTCTAGAGACCATTGACCAAATGAGCTTCCTGTTTGAATACCTCTGCATTCCTCCAAACACTAAAAGCTCTGGCAATAAAACGAGAAATAAAAGACTATTTGATTTTTGTCTGCTGACAGTCATATCACATTTTGCGCTTATCTGTCTCCATTCTTCAAAAGTAGTCGAACAAATTGAGCTACACTAAACGTTGGGTACAGAGATTTCTTTAAAAGTACCAATTACACCAAAAATGTGAAACCATCATGAATTAACTAAATGTTTTATTTGCGCTTTTACTCATTGTTTCACATTTACTCTGATTAAAAGATTATCAGACAGAGTGGTGTGGAAATCGAGCCACTGCATTGATTTATTAAGAGCTCAGTCATAGAATGAATGAGTATAGATTTATATAAAATATATGAACATAAAATATAGATGTAAAAACCTTTTTATTTTAGCCACTGCTCATAAAACAAGACCTATACTGTCTGAAGCGATTGTTAGGGGTACATCCTTGAACAGCCCCAATTCTCCTATTTCCCAATCCTAGAATAGACACAATACAATAAAATAAAGTCGCACATGTTTAGTCACAAAGCTCCACCCAGTATGACATCAGGACAGGATGCATCCTGAGGTCATGAGCTTTTATTTGGACTTGATATAAGGTCTATGAGACAAATAGTTGCAGGGATAAAGCCAAAAATCAGAACAAAGCGCCACCTGGTGGGAAGCATAAATCAGATAATTTGATTAAATTTAAATTTAAATTGACACGAGTTTTCCCTGAAGTCATGACCTTTCATTTGCACTTGGTCAATTAGACAAATAGTTCCAGGGATATACCCAGTAATCAAGATTTTTTGTGAATAAAGTGTCACCTGATGGGGAAACCATAAATCTGATAATCATCAAAATTCTATAGCGATTGTCCTCTTGTGGACCTAAACAGGTATGCTGAGTATCAAAATCCGATTCTAAATTGTTCCAGAGATATAGGCAAGAATCAAATTTTTTGTGCATAAATCACCACCTTATGGGGAATTCAATAATCATGAAATTCAATAAAGGTTGTCCTCTTGGAAACCTAAACAGATGAGAGATGGCACAGTCCTATTTGCATGAATACAGAATTCCTGGTTTGCTAAGCAGGCACAGGCCTGGGGCCGTAACACTGAGTATCAAAATCCAATTGTGAAAATTGGTCAAGTTATTCCGTTTACATGAAGGATATCCAGGGCGGCGGTCATGATGACACTATAATATTTCCGACACTTCGCATTCAGGTTTCTAAATATTCTATCCCACCTTCCAACTAATTAACACAAATATGTCACCACAACAACTTTAGGTTTTATGTTATGATGTAAAAAGAATGGCTTTGTAAAGTGAAACTGTTAGAACTAAGAAAAGCTATGTATCCTCTGCAGCTTTTCCATGTTTGTGATACTTAGGTTACAATAAGCCTGAATCAGTTTGAGAACTGAACCCAACATATACAAAGATCCATTAAACAACAGAGATTATTAGCAATAATTAATTATTGTTATTGGGACTAATTGGTCCATATCAGTAATAACAAACAACAATAAAAGCATTAAATGAAAAACAAGCACTGTAGGAAAATACTGCAGTACTTCCAAATGCAGATTGTACTATTTGTAACGATGTTTAAATTGGGATGCTGCTTGTTATTCTATTACACAACGCAAAATAATCCAAAGAACACAAGTTCAAGTATGTTTTTTTTACATAATTGTCCCTTGGAGTTAGTGTGACCATGAGTGGTTGTGTGTAGACCATGTGATGGACCAGCAACCTGTCCAGGATGTACCCTGCCTCTCGCCTGCTCATTGCTGGGATAGGCTTTTCCTATTTCAGGCAGACTTTTATGCAGGATGATTGTATATGAAGTCAAACTGTGTATTAACTCGTAAATCACGTGTGTTATTTTCTGTAAGAGACGCCTGAAAAATCCTGTTACTTCTCATTTGAAAACGAAGTAATCAAAATATGTATGAAAAGGATAGAAATGATAAGCTGCAAAATCAGCACATAAAATAGGAACAGATATATTAGCCAGACAGAAAAGCTGTATTTGTAGCAAATCCAAGTACATCTCATTCCCTCGTGTGTTTTAGTTTGCACTGAAGATAAAAACCCCATAGTTCAAAATATAACTTATAAAAACTGTAAGGAATATATAACAGCAAGTTGTATTGTAATAACTTGCCAGGAATTGATATAAAATGCTTTATGTGAGACCTCATATAGCAGAAGTTACAAGAACATTTCAATTTGCATTTGGCATGTTTAAAGAATTCAAAGTTTGTATTTTACATATAGATAACTGCACATAATGTACAATTATGAAATAATTATATATTTGGTCAGCAAAGAGGATTTGATGGAAAGACGACATGCCTTCACTGTCTATCACTTTGGCCCAGTGCTGGGGGAAGTTGGTGGATGTGATGAGGAGGTCTGCAAAAGTCAGTAGAAAATTAATGAATGTAATTTCCATTCAGTTTTATATTGTGCCTGAAACCTTAGGGCACTTTGCATATAGGAAAAATGCAATAATGCAAGATTAATGCAAAGATTTCTTCCCATCCTTTCTGATGGGAAGAAATCTTTGACAGCACCAGGTGAGGGGACAAGAAGAGAGAGGACAGCTTAATGAAAATGGACAGCCTGGTTAACATAAGTGGAGACACCAGTAAACTATTGGAGGCTATATGATGATTGTTTCCTGGGGATTCTTCACACTGGTGGCTTAGCGTGCTTTGACCTGCAGGTTTGTTGAATGCCCTTGTTTGGTTGCACTGCAGTCATACAGCTGTGTGGTCTGGACCCCAGTCCAACCTGATCTGAGCTGTCCGTCGCAGGGACCTCTGTTGCCATGGATGATCTGGCTTCTGGTGTGTTTTTTCACAGCAGCGTCCAGCCGTATTTTTTCATTTCACTTTTATACCTTCATTCAGTTAAGAGACTGTAACAACAGATAGGAGTTTTGCAGAATGAGGTAGGGATTGGTGAGGGGAGTATACTTACATTTTGTGTGTGTTTGTGTGTGTATGTGTAAAAGAGATAATAATGTGGTGTGTGTATGTTCTAACTTTCTGTTATATGCTTTATTGTGTGAAGGCCTTTTGAATTTTCCTTTTATTGTTCACAGCTTGTTTTTAGCATCTAAAGCACTTTGTGGTGCTTTGGCCATGAAAAGTGCTTCATAAACACAATTTATTTGTCTTGGCTTCATTTAGACTTCAAAGAGTCTCGATTTGTATTTAGAGCTGTATTTTTACTCAGATATTTGATATGTTAAAACAATGAAAAACAACCATTTTCCTATAACTTTAAACCAATTTCACAGAGGAGACCCACAATGTAATGTAACATCCACACAGCTATGTTTGTTCACCACAATGGAGTTAATCATCCTGTAACCTTCACGCTTTTCTCCAAGAAAAGGTCAACATCAGAAATTGGACAGTTTTGAATTTGCAGTGCCACAATTTCAGTATTAAACTTTGAGTATTTTTAATAGTGGCTTCCATCTCTAACTTCACTTTACAACAATTAAAAAGAAAAGTTGCAGAAAGTTCTTCACACAAATATTTAAACAGAAAAATTTACAAAATTTAAATAAAGTGAATTAAAAGGAAGAGAGAATAAAAGAAACTCTTGACAAAATGTCCACTTTTGGATAGTGTAATGGATTAGGATGGATAAACCTCATCTCCAAAGTGCCCATCTTAATAAGAGACATATACACTGTTGACATGCACAGATGTTTATTTATGTAAATGATGGTGCAAACCATGTGCACCTTGCAAATTATGTTATTTCTTCCAAAGGTTGGTTGCCCAAATAGGCTTTTTCTATTTTAGCCCTTCGTCTCCAACATGCTCATCACTTCTGTACAATTTTTTCAATGAGCTGAGGTTCCTCCTGATTTATATGGGGTTCAACTGGAACAAAATAAAGATCTGCTTATTAAGATAAATTTGTAGCTGATCAGTAAGATATGCAGTGTAAAAATAAGCTTATCCTCCTTCAAATTACTCATGAAACAGAGAGCTTTTCTTTCAGTTAGTGTTCTGCATTATGTAATGTCTTCGTACACTGCACTGCCACTTCTGGTGATGGAGTGCGATAAACAATAAAGCTTTTTCCACAGTGGATAGGGAATAATGATATAAAATGTCGAAAGTATATTACTGAGCTTAATTTTCTTTTATCTTTAAAATTAAGGTTATTGTGATCAGAAAATCCTGATTCTGTTACTTAGTTATGCACCAGTAATCATGTAATTACATCATGTTTTTTTCTTTCTTTCCTGGTGCTAATTATAACTATAATCACTGTCAGCATGCTTTCAAGATTGTTGTGCACTGCACAGCAACAGCATAGAGGCAGTCTTGTTATTCCTTCACTGAAGCATCTTGTTTCATGCTGGGTTGAAATATTCTTATATATGTCTATGTGTGAACTATCAACACAATCAAAAGTAAAATAAACATAAAAATACAAATAAGCATAAAGAATAAATAGACAAAGTTAAAATATTAAAAAATTATTAAGTCTCATCATTCTTGGTTGCATTTTACCATTGAGCTTACAGGCTGCATTATTTGAGTCAACCAAGCTGCAGTAGCTCACACTATTAAGGCTCTTTTTTGTTGCCAGATTTAATAGAATAACCTTAAAGGGATTTGTGTCCTACCAAAAACATATTAGTGTGACGATTCACTGAAGACCACAAAGCTATTTGTTTTGCTCTCAATCCATCTACCCCCCCAAACTGACCAAAGACATTTTTAATGCATTTAGAAGCTTTCATAGCAACGTTCATGCACTGATATTCATGTTATATTCTGTTTTATTCCTTAAATTTACTCTGCATGTTCAAATGCTGTGTCTGGTCTTGTAGATGGATATTTAGAACAACTGAAAGATTTCCTTTTTAAAGACAAGCCTTACCACTATAGAGCCATCACAAGACTTAATTTAGTTTAGTCCATACTCATAAAACTTGCTTAAAATATTGCTTAACAGCATAAAAGCCTAAATTAATCTAAACAAACTAACAAAAAACACATTCATGCAATTAAAAGCAGGCATTGTTCTCATATTAAAATCCTCCAAGCACATGTTTTACAATTTATGGGTCCTTCAGAGAAAATTACCTGTGTTTCCATCACTACTAGAATTGCACGAAACTTAAATGCTAACAAAAAATGGCAGCAGAAAAAAAAGACTTAATTATCTCAAAAATATTTCTACGTTCTAATGAGATGGTTTTTTTTCACACATTTTAAGATAGCTGTATATTGCATTAGTGTAACAGAAACACTTTTTGCATAATACATAAGCTTTTGAAAAGACTATCAGCTACATGGATTTCTGAACTCTTCAGATCTTCACACTGGCTTCCTGTCTGCCTAAGAATTACCTTCAAAATTCTGCTTTTAGTTTGCAAATCATGTAATGGTTTGGGGAAAACCTACATTCAGATTTGTCATCAACACACCAGATCCCTGTGGATTTCACAGTCAAATGTACTTTTTATACCTAGTGTCAAATCCAAACATGGCGACACCACCACCATCCAGCCTTTCAGCTTTTATAGTCCTTGCATTGCGGAGTAAACTGTAGCTCTGCTAAACTCTGCTGTATCGCATCAAGTTTAAACACCTTTCTGTTTTTTCCATTCATTAATTTTCTATACAGGATGAAAGGGAAGCTGGACCCTATCCCAGTCATTTGCAAGGTATACCCTGTACAGGTTGCCAGTCCATCACAGGGTCAACACAAAGACGCAGTCAACCATTCATGCTCAAACTCACTACTGGGAAAAATTAACACAACATATATGTGTTTGGATGGTGGGAGGAAGCCAATGGCTGTGTTCCAATCCATGCACCGCACGCTTCGAAGTACGAACACTCCAAAGTTAACATTCTGCTTGAAAGGAGACAGCCAGGGTAAGAGCATCACAGATGTGCTCCACAGTCTGCTGAAACATCGTCAGTGAAAAATAATCCTGGTTAGATGCATGTAATAAAATTTATTTGTGGTCACGGTACATAGTGCTGCTGCTGTCCCAGCTTGTCTGCTGGAACAAATATGTGTGCTTTTATGCACAAAAGAAAGCCCTCTCCAGCATTGACTGCTAATTCTTTTCTATCTGGCGTGTAATGACATCTGGGTGATTGGAGACCGCATACATAACATAACATATAATCATGGTCTAGAAGTGTTCACATAACGTGAACACTTCGTTTTAAGCTAATTCGGCCCCAAACGAAGTGCTTATTTGAAATGTGAACCCAAAGTACACTTCAATTTGGAAAAGTGCTTCATGCTCCTGTATGACGTCAGCACACTTCAAATCTGCATTTTGAAGCGTGCATTGCATGGATTGAAACTAAGCCAATGTTACCAGAGAACCACCCCCCCCCCCCCCCATGCACCAAAGTATAGTTTTGACATATCATTCTTTTGTTGCAGAGAAATTTTTAACAGGAACTGTGAACACCTGGGTCTGTTTTTCTGCTGCTTGCTCTGTGTCTCTGCTGCTCCCATGCTCTGCTAGAGAGATGCTGTTTGTAGTCGGTGTGCATGTGGAGCTCAATGGAGACCAGTATCAAATGGTGTACAAGAAAGTTTTTAATATATTTTCAACCATAAAGTGATGCAAAATGTCTCAGAAACTGCGGGAATCAAATAGGATTAATGATTCTTGGTTGAATTGTCTTGTAAATGTGTTGTAAAAATGTACCTTATTTTCCCTTTGACTTGCCCAAGAGCTTTCAGATCTTCTAAAAGCAACCTCTAAGTAGGTTCAGTCATTTGAGCTAAAGCTGCAGGGAAAGGTGGTTTTCAAATTGTATTTAACTGCAGCATAACTGACTCTAAATGGCCTCAGTTCCCACTGTTTCGTCCTTTATGACTTACCTATAAATCACTGTGTCATGCCCTGCCTCCCTGGCATCCCCTGTGCCATCTTTTCCTGTATGGCTTCTCTTCCCTCTCAGCCTGCAGCTAAACCTAACAGGATTAAACATCTGTCACCCCATCACAGTCTCCAGATTAAAACCCAGTTGCTGCAGCCACTCTGTCAGTCCTATGACTTGCAACCACAATTCTTTGTGTGGTATTAGGCCCACTGCAGTCTTCTTTAATTGGACCATGTTCTTTTCTTGTAAAATAAACCATTTTTGCTTTGGAGCCTTAGTCTTTGAGTCTTTCCTCTGGCCTGAGCCATGACACTGTCTGTATCCAAAGGCATTAATATATAGATGTATACAGATACAATAAATAAATGCCACTTGATAGCCACTGTGCTAGTCGACAGTTTAGATTCTATTTCCCATTAAATCCAATTGATAAGTGTACTCAAATGTTTGAGTGGTAGTGTATATATTTCTTTATTTGAAATGAAAGCACAATCAACATCTGCAAAAGTACCAGAGATATTATAAAATACGTCTTAGTCTTTGTGATGGATTTTCCAGGGTTCTCTCTCCCTCTCGTCCGCTAATTGCTGCAACAGACTCCAGCCTCCCTGTGACCCTGAATTAGACTAGGAGGTATTGAAAATGAATGTCTTACTCTGTGGGTTTTGAAAAAAGACTATTTTTTCACATAACAGTGGATACAACCATTTAATGAAAAAGTCCATTTGTTTCTTATTTCTAGCCTTCATCTTCACTATCTCTGTAACAATGTTGTGAGAACATCCTTCACATGAATGCCTGACAGAAAAAGGGTATTTACAGGGATCTAGACTACACGTCCCAGAGTATTTATATTGAGGTGCTCAGAGAAATGAGCTTCTTTGTTTGGTGTTAACGAGAAAACTCCTGTCTGTCTTTTTGTCTTTGTACAACGTAACTCAAAAGGTTATGGACGGATTTGCATGAAATTTTCAGGATAAATCCAGAACGGGAAGATGAACAAGTGATTAGATTTTGAAAGTGATCAGGAACACAGTCTGGTTTCAAGAAGAATTTTAGGGATTCTTTAAATTTGTGAGATAGGCATTCATGTTATGGTAGCTGAGGCCTCCTATATGCCGGTTCTGTCTGTTATTTTCACTCTGACAAAGATTATGTGTGATTGAGTTCTGATACATGCATCACCCTAAAATAAGCCTAAATAATAAGCTTGGAGGGGGTCTGCGCTCTCCGAGTGCATTTCTAGTTTTCATATGAATCGGTCACATAAATCCCATGACTTACACGCATTTGTGTGATAATATATTTTTAAAAAGGTTTCGATCTGAAGGTTTAAGTGTGTCAACATACTAATACAATTTTAACTGAACATCTTTGAGTGCGAAACATATTGTTTTCCCACCATTAACTGCAGTGTGGCTTCATCATCACTACATGATGCAATAACGTCCGCATTAATGAGAACATTTCTGAGTTGAGCAGAATTAATTATTTAATGCAAAACGCTTAAAATGTAACATCTTTATATGAGGAATAAATTCTTCTGAGCCAGACGTTCCACCATTTTGGCCTATTTTTTCAAACTCAGCTGCAACAGAGGTATACTTTTATTTGGACAGTGTATCTTAGACAACCTTATTTATTTGATATTACACTTTATTCTTATATTCGTTGCACCTATAATTTTTGTTTTATACGGTTACACAACACTTTACATTATCATTATGTTTGGAATAGCAGTGTAGATTGGATATTAGTAAAGTGTAAGCCAGTGGAGGTCAAATGAAACCTAAACAGTGCCCTTCCTGTTTCTTATACTGACTGCAGGGCTTGTTAAGCTAGTCTTGGCAATGATGTCTGCTCTAATTAAAAAAATTTAAAAAGAATTAGAAGAGGAACATTTATTTCATGTTTCATGTGGTTGCAGCACTTTAAATTATTCAATTCAATTCAGCTTTGTTTTTATAGTGCCTTAAGACATTAATGTTGTTCAGGAGCGATTCTAGGATCTGAGGTTTAGGGGTGCTGAGCACCAAGAGAGCTGTGCAGCCAGACAAGATAATTTGCAGTTTTGTACATTAAGGTTGGAATTTACTAAGATCTCATTTTTCGTGTACTAATTAGCATGTGGCATCTAGAATTTAGCGTGTGAGACGGGGCCATCATTAGTACATGATCTACTAAGATTGCTCACGCAAATGACAGCGGGTGCAAAGTGTTGGAGATACGCCTATTTAAATGAGGATTTAGCGTGTGTCATGGTTTTCATGATGACAAGTTTGCAGAACCGCAAGTGAAAATACAAGTTTGATCCGATGGAATTAGTTCCTTTCTCATTCCAAACATTTTAACACGAGGAGGAAATATGCGTTTTTTTCGTCGTCTTTGATTATTTCTATGTCTTTGTCTTGCAACAATCACTGCAGCGATGTGCGCACAATTACGCATTGAACCGTTTGCACATCCTTTTGATACGTGCTAAATATAGACGCAGTTTCTACCAGCAAAATTACTTTCAGGTTTGATAAATCGCTTTGCGTGTGTTAAAATCATATATTTACATATAGTATAGTTGTCCTCCCACATCAGACAAAATTGCATGTGAACGCCCCAATTTACATATTCATTGAGGCAAACATACTAACTTGAGGAGGACGCGCAATTTTGCACCTTTGGAAGATGCAAACCCTTCTACTCACTGTTAGTAGATCAGTTTGTACTTTTGTTTAGCGTGTGCAATGGATTTGCACGCGTTTTAGTACACGCAAACCTTTAGAAAATCTGGCCCTTAATGTATTTTCATTCCCACTTTTGTGAAAGTTAAGAAAAATTATTTGAAAAGTTTGTAACTAAACCAGGGCTGCACGGTGGTGCAGTGGTTAACACTGTAGCCTCACAGTTCAGTGATGCTTCGACTACTAATGACAATTTAAACCAGTGAAGTGTTATGTGGAAGACAGTTCTCCTTTTTGCGTGCGTCAACAAATCATCCACTAAGAGCTAATTTGCACACAGTTTTGAGACTCTGCTGATGTTAAAAAGTAGAGAAGTTTTGAACAACAGACAGACGGACAGAAAATGTCTAAACACAGTGGCGAGGGCAGCTGGAAAGATAATTGGGGACTCCTTGCCTTTGTTAGAGGAAAAAAACATCTTCTGTCCAGGGCATCCTGTATCCTGAAGGACCCCTTCCACCCAGGGCACAAAGTGTTCTTCCTCCTACCTTTGGGCAGGACATACCGCAATTTCCACTGCTCCACCATCAGGTTAATGAACATTTTTTATCCTGCTGCAATTAGATGACTGAATGAATAATTTAACTAGAATTGTGTTAGTATTGTGCTTATATCTATCTATTTATTTATTATATTTGATTTTATACTTCTTCTTACTTTACCAGGGCAATATGGATGGCAATATGAATTTTTGTTATGCACGTCATCTGTGATGTCTTGCTGAATGACAATAAAGGTTATCTATCTATATAAAGGTTATCTAAAATTAAAATGAACAAGAGGCTTCATAAGTGCCTCAAAACAAATACTTCTTTCTTAAGGCACAGCCTGATTTCTTGACAACTAAAATCCGACAATAACTATTTTAAATCACAAACTCAACACTTCAGGGTAAATGATAAAAGTTCAAAAGTCTGTTTGTTCTACATCAGCTCAGTTAGTATAGCTACAGTCATCAGTGGCAATCGAGAATGTATTGTCCGTTCTGTGGTAGTTCTCTGAAGAGGACAAATCCTTTTTGTGAGTGTTGTGGATGCTCCCTCAATGTCCTGAATAACATCAACAAGGAGACAGCTGGACCGAGTAATCGGGGTAAATGTGCTTGACCACGTAAGTATGACATTTTTCATGACTCTGGGTTTGTATCAGGTTTGTATACATTCAAATTAAGTTATGTGTAGTTCATGTGAAACTAATCCCTCTACCTTTAAAGTGCATATTATTTGAAAAAATGCGCTCAGGGCGTTAGTCAAACTTCAACTCATACCTGACCATATTATGTTCAGACCTCTTTTATGTATAGTCTGTTTTTACACTCGTGAAAGTGCATGTACACTCAACCTGTCCACCTATGCGTGTACCAAAGCTTCTTTTTCTACATTAGCATACACCAGTACGTAAAATTAAGAGCAAATAGTTGCAAAAAAACATTAAAAACTATAGAAGGTTAATACACATCTCCTTTGTTAAACTTGTTAATGTTAAATAAATAACATCAGCTTGTGAAGCTTATGTTGACCACTCGTGTTTGATTCATGTTTGATAAGTGACCATCCATATTTAGGAGGGGTTTCCGAACGTTATCACGCAGCAACCTACAAATGGGGACATTTTTGGTTCAGCGGGACACAATGAAATTTTTTATGCTGTAAAATAAGCCGTGTCATTATAATGTAAACAAACACACACAACATGAAGTTGTTAATTAAAACCACTGCCATATTGAATTAGTCATGTGATTCATGTATTCCTCAAAAGGCAGAGGAAATCTGTTAAGTGGTCCCTCATCAGTTATTTAACATAGACTAAATAAAATGTTCCTTATTGGCACAGTTCACAGCTGTTTCTGAGTTAGACAGAAACACATGTGGACCTATATAGAGTAAATGTTCAGACCAAGCAACCAACTTATCAAAGTATCTGCCAGTCAGTTTAACATTGCACATAACATTAAACATCATTCTAGACCAGATACCCAGGAATCATAGATGAACTAATATTTTGCATTTTGAAACTTAAAAACCCTATAATGGGACTTACTTTATATCCAGGATTGGAATAACCAGTAGTTTCAAGTTTCACTTGAAAGGAGTGTAGAAGAATTTAATGTATTAACTTAATTAGCTTGCTCTTAATTAATGTCTAGCTGAAAGGTCCGGCCATAAGGCTCCTAAACTGATGTCATTCTGACCTTAGTAAACCATCTGCTAAGACCTTGGTTTTTGTAGCCGAAGCAAAGCAGGCATCCTTCCATCAGGGAAAGGTTTAGAAACAGAGTGATGCATGTGACCAGAGTCTTTAAACAAAGCTCCCCTATCTGAATAGGGGCAGAATAGCTCCAAACATCTGTTGGATCCACAGATCTTTGGCGAATATTCTCCCCGGGTTATGAACTTCATACCATGTCTGTATGTCTTGATGTTTTGTCCCTTCATGTTTCAATGTATGTTCTACTTTTATCTTCGTCATTAAATTTATATTCTTCTCAATCTAAAGAAACCAGTGTCCTTGTCGTTGACAGGAAAAATGGTCTCCTACAGGAGATTGAACTGCAAATTCTCAGCAATGATAGAGTGAAGTTCTGACTAAAAGTAGTACAAGGATCATTATTGCAGCTACAAAAAATGGTCATGGAGAATCTCAAATACATATCACATTGTAGTGTCAGGGTTCTTAAATATGCTGCCAGCATCAAACATTTGCATAAGTCATAGAATTGCAGCTTGGTGAAAGAAAAAGGAATTTCTAACCCTGGTCATGTTGCTGTTTGGTTTTACTTGTTTACAAACTGATGCTTTAGCTGCTGAATTATTTCAGAACAAGAGCCAATCTTATAAAAAAAATCATGCAGATTTGAAGTCAAGTCAAAGAAGCACCAGTCAGTTTGCCCAAAAAAAAAAAAAAAAAAATCAAACAGTGAACCAAACATGTTGTCAGGAGTCCTGCATACTGCCCTTGTTGGTATATTTGGCTCCCTCTGGCTGTCTCTCACATCATACCTGATTCCAGTCCTGCCATCAGGACACCTGTTCTGCATCCTTCAATCAAGCTACCTTCACTTCCTGCAGTATTTAAACACCAGCTCATTCTGTTGTCATCGCTGGATTGTCCAGTTACTCACCTGGTATCTTGTGGCATTGTAAGAAAAAAAAAATCAGTTGTGTTTCCTAGCTTATTGCTTAATAATATTTTGTGTTTAGACTCCTGGCTCAGCTACCATTCAATTCATCTGACCTTTTGGAATCTCCCAATCCTGCCTGCCTGCTTGCCACCTCCTTCAGTCTCAAGCCACTGTGGAACCGGATCCAGGAGCATAACTAATAAAACTGGTTTTCAACTCAAATTACCTCTGAGTCAAGGTTGGTCTGTGTCTGCACATGTACAAGTATGTTTTCCCTCAAGCTTGTGTTTCTCTCTTTTATGCAATTTTGCTACTACATTTTAGCATGCGTAATGAGTGTTATAATTATGTTTCCAGATAAATATCCAATTGATGGTGCCAAATGAGCATGGGTTTGAAACAAGCCAGAAGGGGGAACATTACCTTTTTTCACAGATCTAGAAATATCTGCACCAGATCTTTTGAAAGATGCTGTACAAAAATTTGGGGCATTCAATAAAGATATGGCAGTTGGACCATTTGTGCTCCTGTACCTGGATTGTTCTGAAGTTTTAAATGTGCCGGGGTCTGACACATCTTTTAAGTTAGGGGAGTACAAAAGAGAAGGATATCTCATAAGCTAGTACTGTCTTGTGGCAGATTTATCTATTTATTGTTATTGTATGGAGAGAATAATGATTCAGAAAGTAGCAGTGCTAAATCTAACATGGTCGACACTCTGGAATATTGGTTTTCAAATAAAGAGATAATGAAATTGAGTTAATATCAGTGTTTTTGAAATATAGATTTTTTTTTTTTATTGTCTATCTATTGGCTTGACCAAAAGTTAATTTCAATGTAAACAGTTAGAGAAACCATTGAAGTGTAGACAGAGACTAAAAAAGGATGCCGGCCATATTATATTTGTTGTTATATATTGCTGATATATATTGTTATATATTTCTATCTCTCTCTCTCATATATATATATATATATATATATATACATATATACATATATACACATATATACATATATACATGACACACACACAAAAAATGCCTTCTTTCCCTCTCAGCTCTATGAACCACAAAACCAAAGCACACCCAGGCCCCAAACTCAAGACATAAGGTGGGAAAAAAAATCTTTGCATAAGGATATTCATGAAATTGTTATTTGAACACTTCTGTGCATGTGAAAGAGGAAGTATGTCTTAAGAAGCTACTTGGGAATAAGTCTGTGTCTTCTCAAGCTTGTGGACTACCTGTCTCTCTCTCTGTCCACATGTTTCTCTCTGAGCAGACCTACATTCACACCAGTCCAACTTCTCCATCTCATGTCTCACTATTTCTGGGTTTCTTACTCAAAGCAAACCATTTTTCTGGTTTTCTCACAAAATGTGGTAGCTCATATGGTAGCTCAAAATATATAAACAACAAGTAAAAAAAAAATAAAATACTGCACTCATCTAAACTTTGCATGCCTGGGCTCAACTAGACCACAAGTTTAATCTGGTGTTAGCCAAGAAAACTTTGTTCATTGGTACAGGAGGTGAGGGTATGGAGGAGGGAGAGTTCTCTGAGGCCAGAGAGGACGTTGCAGTTCTGGAGAAGGATTTGACTCCATTGAAAGTGAGGAAGAGGAGGAAAAAGGGGAGTATTAAGCAAGGTACCAGTATACAGTAAAGAGCAGGGGTGTCACATTTAAGTCCTCGAGGGACTTTTGTCTCCATGTTCCCGACACACCTGATCAAAATAAATAATTAGATTGATAAGAAGCTGTTTGATCCATTTGATTTGAACCAGGTGTGTAAGTACAGGGAAACAAAACCAAAGAAAAACCGAATACCGGTCCTTGAGAACTGGAGTTTGACACCACTGGTCAAGAGCATTTTAGTGATTTTATTATTTTTTATTATTAATTAGTAATAAAAAAAATAATAGATGAGCATTCTTTGTTGAATGTTTATACATTTCAAAGAAATAAACATTTTTTATTATCATTCAGAGACTTTAGGCTAGAGTTTTACTCATGTTAATGGAAAAACAAAGATATTTTGAAGTTAGATAATATATACTTTAGCTGTATTTTCAAATACTGGATGGGATGTTGATTTCCAGATAGTCTCCATATAAATTTTCTATTTTCTCGAAAGTGACTCCATGGTGACATTTATAGCTGTCAAAACTCTGTTCTGCCAATAAAAAAAAATCCACTGTTAATATCACTTTTATTTCACATGTACAATGTAATTTTATACTGTATGAGTGAGGATTCTGATTTAAAGAAATAAGAGGTACATAGTATGTCAGATATCAGTCAAACACTGCAGTTTAAGGTAAAACAACATGAATAAAACCAATACAAACTCTAACAATAGATTTCCCAGGAAATGCAGATAAATGCAGCTAAAATTTAGTGCAGTGCATGATTTACTTGGTTTGGTGTGAGTTTATATGTTTTTCATGTTCCCTCACAAACCTTAGACTGGAAATGCACCATCCAAGCATGTCTACAGGTTGAGTTGCATGAGAAGGGTGGGATTCCTAACTAGTCAATCATCCATCTCGTCACTTGACTGTCACACAGGGTGGCCGGTAAAACAGCGCAGCACTAAAAAACTGCGTCGTCAGTTTTAAATTAACTGACAGACAGCAGTGAAAAATACCTTTAGATCTGTAAAATCATTAAACGATCTCATCCTGCATCCTGAAAGCGCATATGGAGAAGCACGCAAATTGGACACAGCAGATTAACTCATTTCCCTGCAGGATTACATCTGGCAGAAATCAGATTGTGTCCACTGCTTGTACTCACGATCATAGAGATGTTTAGCGTGAAGACGACATGTTCATAATGTTCTGTTTATGAAACCTAATGCACTACACAGCTCGGCATAATCTTTGTTTATAAACTGTAACCAAAAGCAAAATAGCCTCCATCATTTTAATTTAACCTTGCTTTGTGTTCCCTGTGTTTTTCATTCACACAGTCATAAACAACATTTCCTACTGATTGTATATGTTCCACTATGATAAATGTATTTATAATTACAGACACAGCAAAATTTTTTTATAAAATATGTAGATCATATGTTTACGAAAATGCTATTTTATGTAATTATTTCATACAATATGTTTAAATTAATAAAATAAAACCAAGTCATCAACAATTAATAAACAAACAGGGTCTTTGAATGTGTCTTTAAAGGTAAAATAATGTATTTGAAATATATATA
>JBAMHX010053467.1:7686-17780 GCA_037177515.1 Pseudomugil tenellus
TCATCGTGACTGTCTGTGTCTTCTTATCTGTCTGTCTCATCATGACTGTCTGTGCGTTCCTGTCTGTCTGTGTCCTCTGTGTCTCTCTGTCTGTGTCATCCTCTCTGTCTGTCTCATCGTGACTGTCTGTGTCTTCTTATCTGTCTGTCTCATCATGACTGTCTGTGCGTTCCTGTCTGTCTGTGTCCTCATGTGTCTTTCTGTCTGTGTCTTCCTATCTGTCTGTCTCATCATGACTGTCTCTGTCTTCCTATCTGTCTGTCTTATCACGACTGTCTGTGCGTTCCCGTTTGTCTGTGTCTTCATGTGTCTCTGTGTCTTCCTGTCTGTGTCTTCCTGTCTGTCTCTGTCTCTCTGTGTCTTCCTGTCTATGTCTGTCTTCCTGCCCATCTGTGTCTCTCTGTGTGTTACCGTCTGTGTCTTCCTATCTGTCTGTCTCATCATTACTGTCTGTGTCTTCTTATCTGTCTCTCTCTTTGTCTGTGTCTTCCTATTTGTCTGTCTCATTATGACTGTCTGTGTCTTCCTATCTGTCTCTGTCATTGTTTTTACTATTTCTTCCTGTCTGTGTTTTTCAGTTTGTTTTTCTTTGTCTTTGTAACTGCCTGTCTGTGTAGGTTTTCCTATGTGTCTTTGTCTTCCTGTCTGTCTCTGTCTCTCTGTGTCTTCCTGTCTATGTCTGTCTTCCTGTCCATCTGTGTCTGTCTGTGTGTTATTCTCTGTGTTTTCATGTCTTTCTGTGTCTACCTGTCTCTGTCTCTCTATGACTTCCTGTCTATCTCTCTTTCAAACACTCATGAGGACATTTGCTGTGACCACACTTCCTCCTACCACCTCCTATGTGAAATGGTAGTGACACCTGGGCAGTAGCTGCATTGACACCCATCAAAATTTCTTCAGAAATGTTCTTGTATTACGATGTCATATTAAACTATTTCTGTCAGACGAAGTTCATTTCACAGACAAAATAAATGATTTATTTTTAACTATCATTACTAATTTCCTTAAAGATACAAACACAGTAAAAGGCTCACAGCTGGAGGTGTCACTGCTTTTCTATTTGGCTTTTTAATATTCTAAATAAGTATAAATGTAGTCCTGACTGTTATGGCTAATGTGTAGTTGATGTAGTAGCAACACTGTCGATAACTCTGTTATTTCTCCTCATCGCCTGTCCCCTGTCTCCAGGTCTCTGCTTGCTTTGGGCCTGCTTATACATACAACTGCCATTTTACTTTTTAAAAAAAATCTTAAATGAAGATTTAAAAAAAAATATTCCAGATATTTGTTTTGCAAATAAATGCTTTTCCTCATCCATCCATCCATCCATTTTCTACCGCTTATTCCCGAACGGGATCGCGGGGGGGCTGGAGCCAATCCCAGCTACACAGGGCGAGAAGCAGGGTACACCCTAGACAGGTCGCCAGCCTATCACAGGTGCTTTTCCTCAACAATGACTTAAAATTATGTCCATGGTACAAGACAAGTTTAGCAATAATTCAATAATACAATAATAATATATAATGAGGAGTTATAAAAATGTTTTAGTCATTTAAAGGACGAATGGATTTAGTTAAATGATAATTATTTCTAGTTTTATTATACACATGCTTCTTTTTCTGTTTCACTCATTAAATTTCTGGTCTGTCTTCATACATGTGTGCATGTCAGTCTGATGACTGGTCATGGCACATTTGGAACAACTATTAAACTTTAATACTAAAAAGCAACGTGGAATAAAACCAAACAGTATGTCATTTAAATTGGCTGTTAATCACATTTTTTATTTATCCATTTCACGTGATGAAGACATGAGATTGATACTTTGCTTGTGCATCCCAAATACTACAACTAATAATAATACAATAATAATCAATATTTTAAAAGATATTTTGAGGTAAATATGGGTCTGTGATTACCTTTAACAGCTGGTTTCTTCCTCATGGTTTAAAGATTTAAAAACGCAATGAAATGGTGCTTGAGACAGAAAAGCGGATCACTAACAGTCGGTATTGTTATTATAGAATAACAGCGAGGATGAAGAGGAGACATTTATTCTCAATGCGTTGTTATTTGACGCAGCTAAACAATATGGCTTACAATATATAGTCATGGCGTGGTGGTTATCGTTGTAGCCTCACAGCAAGCAGATTGCCGGTTCAATCCCCGGCTCGGCCGGTGGCCTTTCTGTGTGGAGTTTGCATGTGTGAGGGTGGGTTCTCTCTGGGTACACCAGCTTTCTCCCATAGTCCACGAATCCGTTTAGGAATAAGCGGTAGGTAAAGGATGGATAGATGGATGAACATTCTTGCTGTGCAAAAGTGCTCATAGCTTGCAATGATCAGGGTTTTTCTCCTACTTGAAGATATAAGTTGGATGGTTGGATGTAAAATTAATCGTGATGCACAGAGACACACAATGTTTTACCTGTCTCTGTGAGAGGACGTGTGTTATCTGTCCTATCTGTCTGCGAGAGGACATGGCGCATGCCAGACACTGGAGTGAGCAGATTTTAAGAGATGATGATGGTTAGCGCTTCAGCCCTTGATGTGCATCAGGAGGAACCACAATATCATGCCAGTCCCTCTAAAAGTGCTGATACTTGGCAACTGACAACTTGGCTCTAAAAGCCTTCACTACACTGTAGCTACATGACATGCCCTGTCCCTGACTCTGCAGATGTAGCGCATCAAGACATCTAACAATGTCATCCCTGAGCTCTGTTGTTTCTATGCTTTCCATATTTCTTCACGCAGCTCAAACATCTCTTCAGTACTTTTCCTCAGATAAGATATCACACCTCTGTGTGATAAGGCACATCTTTGTATTCTGAAACTAACTCTTCCAGAAAGGGGGTTTCATAAGGGGTTTATTACATGTGAGGTGACAGATTTCAGATGCTAATGAAATGACAGTAAACAGATGAGGTGGGGGTGATTAGCAGCTGACGGGCTGGGACCAACGCATTTGCAAAGCATTTTGGGACTTGTATTACTAGCAGTGGATGAACCAGGGACACGGGGCCAGAAGGCCATCTCTAATACATATTTGATGTGATCTCACAAGCCAAATATAATTGGTCCGTGGGCCTGAGTTTGACATATGGATAAGGCAGTGATTGGACGACTGTATCACTTGTTCAAGATGTGGTTATGTACATAAAAGGCCACAAAAATTTTACGTCCTACTGCGTCTCCCCAAGTTTAATCACATGTGTTTCACCTGTGTTGCACATCTTTACCACGGTTGCCGGTGCATATTTGTTTGTGGTGTGAAGATTTTAACAAACTTTTTACCACGTCCAATGCTGTTTAGCTTTTTCCCTGTGTCCTGCCACATCTACAATTCGACTGTAGATTGTCTTAATCTCGAATCAATGTGAACAACATCGTCTGCTTCACTGCTTCACTGGATGGGTTTAGACTGTGATTAAGACGTAAAGCTCAGTGTGACCAAGGCCTGAGTGGGCCACTTTCTTCAAGCCTGTACGTGGTTTGCCGCGCCTGTACAGTGCTTTTGCAGTGGAAATGAATGGAACAGACTCCTACTGCTATACCAAGTACAAAGCATGTATACAGAGCATGGCCAAGCCAAAATTCACCAAAAATTACCACTGATGACCACGTCCACCAGATTTTCAGGATTTTTTGGTTGTGATTAAAGCTCAGTGTGAACGGGCCCAAACAAAGAAATTATGTGAACGCTTGACAAGGCAAAGTGAAGTAAAGTCAAAGCTTTTGCTGCACAGCAACCGTGCACTGTCCTCTCTCTCTATCTACATTTGCTTAGTTGTTTTATTCCTCTCTCTCCCTATCAGTGTTGGACCATGACTGCCCGCTAAGGACCCTGGACTGACGAAAAGACTCTGGGGCGATTTGGGAAACTGGAGATCAGCCACTGGAGTTTTTATGGTTCTTAGCCCCCTTCCACCTTTTGTGAACTGGACTATTTTTAGGACAGTAATTTTACTCTTTTTTTAAAAAAAAACCTGTAGCATGTTTCCCTCGCCAACAGGCCAAGAATCAAATGATCACACATTCTTGGAAATTAAAACTCTGTTTCTATTAATCTTATAATCCTAACAAAGACAGTATTAAACAACGACCTTCTGATTTTCGAACATTGTTTAAACTGAGATACAATCCTTGCATTTCATGCGTCTCTCTATGTTGACGTTTTTCTTCTTTGATTGATTTAAACGGTAGAGCCCACCTCTGATATTTGGATCTTTAAAAATTCTGCTTCCGCCTAAGTCCGTGCTGTAATACTGTTACCACGTTTCATTGTCTAAGAGTTTTTAAGTTCGGCGGTAATTACTAAAAAGTAAGATTTAAACGTCTATCAACCTGTTGAATTTAATCTACTGACAGGCTTTATCTGTATCCACATTTTGTTTACTTTTGCTTATCTCACCGTTACAAACTGGAATAACTTGGATTTACTCCACAAGACACCCTGGCTCCTGGGCGCTGTTTTGTCAACAAAAACAGCATATAGTTGTTCCTCTGTGGTGATTCAGAATCTGTCTGCCTGGAACCAACCATCTAGCATTCTGCTTTGTCTCCGGTACAGACAACTAATCGACCACTGCGCAAAGTCCCCTCCATCTACTGCAGAGTAAGACTCATCTCATCCCAGAAGATGAGAGCTCACAGCTGGTGCCTATTCAATATTTAAGAGTAAATCAGAACCCCCTGATTTCTAGAAACGCATCTAAATTCAAACCAATATTTATATTCATAATAAGTAATCCAGATATATCAATTTAAAACCAATCAATTAAATCTAAATTTTGTATATTTATTAGAACATTCAGATCCATTTTTCCAGGTTTAAAAGAAATTTCTTAAAACATTAAGGAAAAAAGGTAAATTGTTTATATAATTTCTCCCTTTGATTTATAACAATATATGTTTTTGAGGACCTGCCGTGGTCTGTTCAATTTCTCCCACCGTGGTCTGTTCAATCTGTCTCTCTCAGTTTTTAAATCTTTGTATTTTTCTCTGCCTCCGAACTAGTTGATATTACATTACATATTGATTGAAACTGATTAAATATTGCCTTTCATAACTGTTTGGATTTTCAAGCTGTTGATTATTAATAAATTTTATAAATTGAAGAAATTTAATGGTTTTCTTTTGGATGTTACATATAAATTTTCTGTAAAGAACTCAGGAGTTTACACTAAGTGCTTATTCGAGACTGATGTATAAATAAGGTGTCCAACTAATTGACATCTACACCGAAACACTATTTTGATAAATAAACATTATTAATATTATACACTTAGTCCAATTTCTTACTACAAGCCTTTTTTTATCGATTTTAAACCAAATTTCTTTCATTTGTAAACTGCTTGGCTTTTACTTTTGGAAACAGTGGAAACATTATTGAATGTTTTTAAAGGAGCCTCACACTACTGTGGGACATTTTTGGCGTTGTCGGCAGGATTCCAACTCTGCTGTTAAAAAAAAAAAAGAAAAAATGGAAGCCACTCAGACTGGTGCCAACCTACCAGTAACACAGATTGTTTTGCCATGGTTTATGGGGGCTTCTTGGGTTCCTAAATTTGATAGTGATAAAACAAAATTTGCAGAATGGAGGGTTCAGGTGAAGGCCATGTGGCGGGCCCAAAGACTAAGCAACAAGCGGATTTTATTTTAGGGGCTTTGGAAGGAGAGCAAAGCGGGAATTACAGCTTGTTAGTCAAGATGATAAAAACACTGGACAAAAGTCACTGGCCCCTTTACAGAAACTGTACACTAAACCCACCATCAGGGCCCAGTTGCAGGGTAGTTTCTTTAGTCGCAGACAGAGGGCTAAAGAAAATGTTGCTGCTTTCATCTTAAGATTAAGAGTGTTTTTCAGATGGCAGGAGCGAGATGAAGGTGGGCCTGGTGATGGTGAAGACCCCCTTCTGGATCAGTTAATGATTGGTCTACAACCAGGGCCTGTAAATCAGGACATGTGCAGACAGATGAGATGCCAGGAAAGGAGGACTTTATCTGACGACTGTAAAGAAGCTCGAGGCCTGGAACAGGAAGTACACTTGGATGAAGCAGCAATCACCTCCCAAAGAATTGTGGTCCAGACCCCAAAGGGCACCTACACCACTGAGGAATTTAAGAGCCAACTATTGGGTGAACTATGAACAGAGTTAATTGGATAAATGAGGAAAGCAATAAGGAGCAAATGAAATCCATCTCAAGTAAAATTATGGAGACTTACACGGGCAACTGTGTGGCCCCTGCCAGCAAGACAACAGAAACTTAGTGGCAGTTCCAGCCTACCAGTGGGACACACAGGGTGCGCTGATATGCCAGAGGTGTGGTGCTGCCGGAGATATTCAGCGCCACTGCCCACAGAGATCATCTGGTCCTCAGGATTTTTAACCTGCCCCACAATGAAGGGATAATCTGTGAGGGTGGTTGCATCAGATGTGCTCTACAAGGATTCCATCAAAGTCTGCCTTGGTCAGTGAGTGCCTTGAGGTCACTGTTGAAATAAATGGCCAACCCATATCGTTTGTCCTTGATACAGGCTCCCCAGTGGCGATGCAAAGCAGTTTATTTAGGAAGTACCTAGAGGGAACCGGTGTGATGAGTGCTGACCAGGTTCCTTGGTTGGCATTGCGTACCGCCAATGGACTAAAGATCATGTTGGCTACACCCTGGTGGACTGTATGGTAGGATGAGTGCAGATTCCTCAAAAAATGGCGATAACTGTTTCTGATTTGGGGCCAGACAAAGGCATACTAGGCATGAATATTATTCGGGCAGTGTAATATGCCCCAAGGTATTGACCAGTACCCTCTATGGGGAACTGCAAACCCTTTTACTAAATATACTCAATAGTGGAGTGGTAAGGGAAAGCGTGAGCCTGTGGGCAGCTACCATCGTACTGGCATGGAAGAAGGATGGAAGCTAGAGGTTCTGTGTGAATTACAGGTGGTTAAATGCACTGGCCCACGACGATGCTTATCCCCTACCACATATCGAGGAGTCCTTGACTGGACTTAAATCAGCTAAAAGGTACTCCACCTTGCTATTGGCAAGTGGAGATGGACCCCTCTGACCATGATAAGACAGCTTTCACAACTCCATTTGGCCTAAATGAATTTGAGAGGATGCCATTTGGCTTATGTAATGCCCCAGTCACCTTTTAAAGGTTGATGAAACATTGTCTAGGAAACTTGATGAGCTATTCCTTGTTAATATACTTGGATGACGTGGTAGTGATTTCCTCAGATTTCAACAGTCATTTCCATCACTTGGAAGAAGTGTTTCAGAGGTTCCACCAACATGGACTTAAGTTACAGCCTAACAAGTGCCACCTGTTTCAGCAGAAGGTAACTTACCTCGGGCATTTCATCAGTGAGGAGGGAGTGGCAACTGTGGCAAGGTGCTGTCGGCCAAAACGGCAGCAGTGAGACTGGACAGTACCCAAGACAGTAAAGCAGGTGAAATCTTTCCTTGGGTTTGCTGGTTACTGTCGCCGATTCATACCAGCCTTTTCCAAAATTTCCACACCTTTGCATGCTCTAACTCATGGCACTAGTCAAGAACTACAGCTCTTTCAGGCTGGAATTGCTGGCCCTGAAATGGGTAGTAAGAGAGAAAAACAAAGACTATCTGTATGGTGTTGAGTTTACTGTTTTAACAGACAGTAACCCACCGTTTGCAGGACCAAGAGGGGGAAGTCAAAGTGAATCAGGTTGCAGTCCCAAGTGAGGAGACTTGGGAGGTACGCCAAGCTAAAGATCTAGAGCTTGCTCAAGTTCAACAGTGGAAGGGACAGTCACTGCAGTCAGAGGTTGGTGAAGCATTCCCATACATGAGAAATCTGCCAAGGGACTGGGACAGGCTATTTGAGAGGAGTGGTGAGCTTGGGAGGCTGATTGCAGGGATGGATGTCAGTTCTGGAGTGTGCCGACTGGTCATCCCAAAACAGGAGACGCCAGAAATATGGAAACATTATAATTACCAGATGGGGCACCCCAGGTGCGAAAGGATATTGGCTGCACTACAAGAGATGTGCTATTGGCAAAAGATGAGGGAGGATGTGAAGGAGTGGGCAGACACCTGCCAGCAGTGTGTGTGTTTAAATTCTGAACCTGAGGTGAGGGCACCATTGATGTCTATTCGCACAACATGTCCTTTCGAGGTGGTTGGCATGGAGTACTTTTCTTTTCAGTTCAGATGACCGATGACCCATACATCTTGGTTAAAACTGACTTGTTTTTCAAAATATGCAGTACACACAAAAGACCAGTCACCCAACACAACAGCTCGAGCTCTGTACAACAAATCATCCAGACCTTTGGCTGCCCAGAACGTACCCTGTGTGACACTAGCTTATGAGACATGTCAATCAAAAGGAAATGTTTTTAAATTCAAGGCTAAATGTCAAAACGGACATGTCAAAGATTCGACCTTGTTTGCAACCCACTCCCTTCACAGACCTGAACATGTCTGTTTACAGATGGGTGCTGTTTTAGAGACACGCTGCTGGTTATGCAGTAGTTCTAGCAGAAGGAAGCAACAATCCCACTCTGGTAGCTGAAAATTGACAGGAGAACACAAATCAGCTTAAAATGCAGAATTAAGAGCAGTCTTTCAAGCTTTGTATTTGGCTAAAGGAAAAAAAGGTGACTCGGTCACACACATAGGAAAGATTGGTGCTAGTACTGCCATGATGCAGAACACACAAAGTGATAAAGTGGTCACAGGGAAGTGAACATGCTCAGGTATCCCCCTCTACTCAAAAGTCAGAGGCAGGCCAGGACCAAAAGACCAGGAAAAATGGTAGGTAGTCCCAAACAAGGACCCCAACCACCCCATCCTAGAATCAGCCCATCGTCCACCTAGGAGGAGAGACAGGGAGGTCCCTGCCAGAGCCCCCGCAGCCCAGAGGAACAGACCCCGGCAGGCCCAGGCCGGTAACCATGGACCCTGCCGGGCGCCCAGGGCCAGCAAATGTAACCGCCCCCATGTCCCTACTTAGTGTGTGCTGGTGAGTGGGAAAAGTGAGGAGCCCAAGGATGTAAGACCAGAGGAGTATGCTCCCCTCTGGAATGAGAGCCACTAGGCACCTCCCATTCCCCAGGGCCCCCGCAGCAGGCCCCAGTGGACGCAACTGGTCACAGCCATCTCCACCGGGGAGCTGCCATCAGACCCAGAGGGCACCCATCCATCAGAAGTGCCGGCGGGGGATGAAGACTCCAGTCCCGCCATCCCTCCACATACCCACCAACCCACACATGCAACCCAACACAACCCATATACACTCATCACCCCACTCTTCCACACATACACACACTTGCAGCCCACACCCACTCACATGTACACACCCACCAACACACGCAACCCCAGACACACACATGCACACAGCTACACAAACCCACACACTCCATCCACGCACACCAAACACAAGCAACCATCCCCTGCCCAGTCCACCCCGAGCACCCTGGCCAGCAGTCACGGGCCCAAGGACTACCGCCCTGGCCCTCACCGGCGGACCTGCCCCACTGCCACAGGCGGCACCAGCCACCGACCGAACCCAATGCTCCACCACCCGGACTAGACACCAAGCTGCCCCAGTGGCAAGGCAGCCAAGACCCCAACCTAAACCCCAGAACGAGGAGGGTACATTCTCCACAAGGACTAAGTGATGGAGCTAATCACAGGGGGAGGAAAAAAGAAAAGGGAAATTCAGCTAATCTGTCCTTTGAAGAGGCAGACATTGTCTCAATACTGATGTGGTCTAATAAGACATTTCTAAATACACCAGTATGACACCAGTGCACTTCGAATCTGCACTTTGAAGCATGCAGTGCATGGATTGGCTAGTGTTTCTTTGTGTTTGATGAAGGAGACACAACACCAAGTACAGCAAACAAGACTACCTTGGTATGGCTTGTTTTGCCAAAGGAATTTGGATATGTGAGAGTCCAGTGATTTTAACCAACTTGAAGGTGGTTTATTTGATATAATTCAAAAATAAGTAATTAACTTTAGGTTGAAAAAACTAAATTTGTTTTCTCGTCATAACGAGATATAATTATCTCGTTATCACGAGATAACGGACTTTGTTTT
>JBAMHX010053499.1:0-17776 GCA_037177515.1 Pseudomugil tenellus
GGTGCTGTGTTCCCTGGTCTTGCTTGGTTAAATCTTCAGAGTCCTTTCGTGGAACACATGAGCACTGTGGAGATGTGGGGTTTTTTGAAACTATACAAGTTGACATTAAAACTCTCTTTGTGTATCGCTTTTTTGAAACCTTTTCTTGTGGTGCCTGATCTTCCTGGACAGAATCCACCTTTGGGACAAAGTCCTCTTTCAGAAAACTCTGGAACTCAGTGTTTGGGATATCTTGGGACTCTGAAGGGCTGAATGATGAGTCTGGCTCAGCTTTACAGATGGATCCTATGATGTTCTGGTTTTCCAGACTCCTTTCTTGTTTGGGTGTAGATATTGGAAGAGAAGAAGCTGTCTCTTCCAGACTTGTAACATCTGAAACTTCTTGAATCTGTACAGATTCAGATGATACGTCCACAGGTGCGTTCTTTCTTTCCAGACTCCTTTCTTGTTTGGGTGTAGATATTGAAAGAGAAGAAGCTGTCTCTTCCAGACTTGTAACATTTGAAACTACTTGTGACATCTTGAATGATGATCCGTCCAGAGGTGTGTTGTCCAAGTCTGAACATTTAGTTTCTGTGGACTCCACTTCAAACTTGTTCCCTGATTTTGTGGGAGATTTGGATTTCTTTTTGCATTTGCCCATTCTTTTAAAAAACGTTTTCAGCATTTTGCATGTGTTTGCGACCATTCCATCAACATTTTTGATGGGAGAGTCAGGTTCGTCAGTGTCTGAATTCACTCTATCCGTCACCTCTTCAACAATTAAACTTGTCAGGGAATCAGATTTTTCCAGGTCAATGCTTTCTTTGATGTTCAAAACTTCAGCAAAAGTCTTGGGTACGGCATCACCTACTGTGGCCAAAACGTCCTTCTGGGATATTTCACTTTGCATTTTAATGTTCTCCCTTATTACATTAGTAGTGATCAATACTATTTCAAACACCATCTCTTTTAAAATATTAGTAATCTCTTCATCCGGGTTACCTTTTATCATTTTGAGGCATTGAGTCGGGGTCAGTTGTTTGAAACAGGAGTCCACCGCTGGTCGAATCAAATGTGTTAAGTCCACCTCGGGCGTCTGTTCAGTTGGTAAACCGCTTGTTCCTTCCATAGAGTTGTTCATTTTTACTGCGTGGAATTATGTAAAAGTAAATGTGTTTTAAATACCAGGTTGAGCTTTCTCAGAGATATCCGCAAAATGACAGAATGTCTGGAAGTCACACTTATTTAGGCTGTGTCTATGACATCACTTACATCAAAGGGCATTACACTGTTGCTAGGAAACGTACAGTGTACACTATCAAAGGAATTTCATTCTATTTGCCCCGCCCCATCAGAATTCTGTTGCTAAGTGATGGAATTGTTAGTAACTCATGGGTTTTTTTTAACAATTTTGCAATGAAAGAAGAAATCAACAACAAAATCATATTTTTATTAAATGAACATTAAATGAAAAATGAAAATGAAAAATACTTCTTTAATCCCAGAGGGAAATTCAAATTCTGAAGTCATTTGGTTCAGTTGGTTGGCGTTTTTCAGGCACTGGAACAAGGCAGGATGTTTTCAATATAAACTGGTATTCTTTTCTGACTCAGACTGGTGTTGAACTGGTGCTGGAGAATCGGACATAGTTGTCTTGAGCAGGGAACTCTGGGACTGTGTTTGGGTCCTTGACTGAGCTGCAGGGTGACAGAGTGGAGGTGTGACAGAAAAGCTGTAGGCTCATGGGGCTAGCATGTAGCTCATTTCAGCTATCAGTTCCATGTCTCTTGTCCAGACCTTCTCTTTAACAGTAACATGTCCAGGATGACACCAACGCTGGTTAACCAGTAGGCCACTGCATCTCCACCTCCCTTTAGTTTTCCACTGAGTTTTTTATTGTGGTATCCACAGACCATCTTGAAGCCGAGTACAGACACCTGGGATATGTTCAGTTAGCACCTGGAGCTCGACAGTTGATCTCCATAATTTTTTCTGTGGCTCACCCTGCCCTGATCCTTTTCTCTTTCTTTTCAACTCCATTGAGATAAGATGTGTTATTTCACTGATAATCTTAAATTCGGAGAACATTATCAGTTGATTTTGGTGGTAAATAATAAGCCTTTTCCATAGTAACTACTCTCCCCCGCTCGCTTACACTTTAAGAGTGTTTCCCCTATAGATAATGTGTCCCAAGCTAATGCTATTTTCGTACCTGCTTGCTTGAGGTTTCAAGCGGCTGACCTGACACGAAATTTGATCTCCACCTGGCTGGTGGTCATTGATTGGCCTGATTAAAGTGATGTAGCTGAAGAGCGCCTCCCGACGACAGTCTGTGTCCCACCTGGATTTAATGCCACTGGAAAATGTGTTATTAATGTTAGCACACAAGCTAGTGGAAGAAGAAAAGGGCATTGCAGAAATTCCCCTAGAGCGATGAAGAGGTAACAGCTTTTTTCATTTGGTTTTGCTGGACACCACATTTTGATGGAGCCAAAAGTAATGACAGGTTTTCCTGAAGCTCATGGAGTCCATCAAGCATAGTCATAATTCTTAAAGCAGTGCCATGAAAAACGTCAAAAAAAGCTAAACAGTGACTGTGCCTTAAACTATTACAACAGCAGGAGTGGTAATGTAAGGACTGGAGGTGGTTCGCTCAAATGGACGCCATAGACTGAGGCCGCCAGCAACGGAGAGTGTCCTGCATACAGCTACTTCACAGTTATTCAAACAAGGATTGAAGTAAGCAAAAGTTTACTTTAAGATGTTTTTAACGCTACAAAATAGCAACTAGTGAGAAATAAAGAGCATAAATATACTGAGAGCAGCGCAGATCTTTTGTTTTTCGAACAAACAATAGGCTAGCTAGTTAGCTATGCTAACTTAATCTAACGTAATGTTCCAAATATGTTTGCATTATGGCTGTCTGTGTGCTCTTTAAACAGACTGAAAAGTCAATATGCTTAAAATCTTTAAAGTATTTAATTTCCCCGGTGCTTAAATTTGTTGTGATGACTTGTAACTAAATTTTTCTTTTGTGTTTTCTTATCTTAAGACTCCCTACAATATCAGGGAAAACCTCGGCCCCCCGCTGCATACACACACACTACCTGCTGCTGTGGCAGAAAACGGAACATAACACAGTGCTCAGCAATCACATGTAAGTAAGGTTTTCACAGCACTAAGCTTTATTTTAAATATTTATTTCACAATTTATACATCTAATCAATTTATTGTGGTTAATCGCATTCCATTTCTGTCTTTATCGAAGCAGGAGAAAAAGGAGGAGCACCCGGACCTTCCATCTATTTTAAAGTTGCAATGAATGCTGCGGATGAACCGCAGCGTTAACAGCTTCAGATAATGCTGAAAATGATGAATGTACACGATGGAGGCACGCCAGAGAAGTTACAAGAAATGTCATCTTTTAACACATTGTTTTAAGGCTGTCGCAGGCCATAACTTGTCCCAACCAAAGTAACAAAGGGGGCTTGTTGAAAAAAAAAGTGAATTTCAGTCTATTGTCTTTAATTTAAAATGAGAAAAGAAACTCATTAAGCTGCACTTCAGAAAAGTTTAAATTAAAATAACATTTAACCATAAAGAGCAAGGAATGCTGTTGAAGTGTTTAATGTAGAAATCTACATAATAATTATATCGAATCACCTTTATAAAATATTACTCCATGACTCAGCTGATGTGATCCTGAGATTTTTTTAGCGGACAGTTATCTCAAAATCAATTACTGACAAAAGTGTTTAGTTGGATACTAAGTTTTGGGAAATCAAATGTACACTAAAATGAACTCATTTTAAGACATGACGAAACCTGAAGAGGATACCAAACTTTATTTAATAAAATAAAAAAATGCATTTCTGATGTCCCTCCCCTCTTCATCCACGCTCTGAATCGCTGTCTCCTCCGGCTCATGCAGGCGTGAGCATATTCCATGCGATTTCATAATTCAGAAAAATGACTCCAAAAAGATGACCGAAGCTTGCAGACAGCAGTAGCCACTCTTCCTGGTAGATAAACATTCGCACAACTTCGCATTTTGCGAACGTGAAGGTGTCTGACCTTTAAAAGGTAATACTGCTTCAGAAAAAAAACTTAAAAAAAACATTTTCTTTATTCAAACAATGGCTAAATCTCAAAGATGAATACACGGGTCGCATTTTAATCAAAAGACAACAGAACAGAGAGATTATTGTCGCATCGTCTACTCTAACAGAATGGCTAGATGACAGTTCAGGGCTTCGGTTGTTTTACTCCTTTCACCGTGATCAGGATTCCGGATGTTAAAAATGTGAGTTTCTTTTGGGTGTAGTGTTGCTTCCATGTCCCAGCTTCATTTCTGTTTCACTGAAATCTTTTTAAACTTAATTTATTTTCATTATCTAGTCGAAGAGACAGCTAGCTACAGCCTCCGCTGCTGACTGCAGTATCTCGATATTTACTTTGGCAAGCTGCCAAAAAGTCCTGTTTTTAGCAGGGATCCAATGTAAATAGGATCCTGCAGCAGAGTATTTATGGTTTTATAGTAAATTTCTTCCTTTTTATTAAGCTGTTGGTCCGTGTGTTCTCATGCTGTCCTCTCCGACAGCCGCTTTCTCAAAGTCACACAACACATTACACTTTTAAGTCCGCCCTATAGTCATCAAATTACGGTACAAAATAATACTTTCATGAACTTACATGCATTAATAATGAGAGTACTTACAGGCTCTTTGTGTTGCACTGTTGCCGGTGGAAGCAGGTTTCATGCTAATTAGTTAGCCTTCGCTTCTAATTTGCTGGTGATCGTTCATAGTTCAGATGTATTTCTCAATCTGGATGCAGTTCTGTTGGTTTATGATCAACAAAATAATAAGAGCGTAAGAACATCCTCCTGGTGGGTGTTTTAACTTCAGTGCTGCGAGTCATTGTTGTGAAATCACCTCATCTCTCTGCATCATCTTGCGAGTGACTTTATGGTCGTAACATGCTCCATTCATAAAATTTGTAAGTTTCCTCTAGTTTTGTATGTATCCAACAACAGTACAGGTCATCTCAGAAGACATTTCCGTGAATATATCGAATTAAATCGCTCCTCCTTTCATTTAGTGAGGACCGGAAGTGATGACCCAAGCAGGGGAAAAAAAGGTGACATGGCGACTTCCAGTGTTTTTTCTCAGAAAGTGGTAGATATGTTCTACTAGAGGAGCAAAGGCTTAAAAACAGCTATAAGATGAATAAGAAAACCTTTATTCGTCCTTCAGTGGGAAAACTGTAATCTGAGTTCATTATAATGAAGATACAGTAAATTCAATCAGAAAAGGTGACTTTTCTGTCACAAGAGTGACAGAAGTGATTGATGAACATTTCAAGTCAGTTTTTTTTTTATTCTTATTTCTAAACAAGCGTTTTAAAGACTTTAGTGACGTACATGTAGAAAAATATAAACTAACACGCCCTGCGGTCACAGATTCTGATGGGTCACAGATATTATTGTAACACTGGCAAAAACCAAAGTTCCATCACTGATAAGCTTGGAGAAATGCCCCGACAGACTGTGTGCGAAGATAATATTGTGTAATAAGAGCCATCTGAAACAGAAGCATAATGCAATTATTTTACTACACAATAGTATATATAGCAACATGTAGAAACGGAGATTACAAGCAGCACACATAAGTTAGCTTTAGCTATTATTAGCTTACCTCATAGTAACCGTAACTTCTTCGAAATTGCATTTGTTGCGTCTGAAACTGTCTCAAATGTTGCAAAAATCTGCGGACACTTTGCAGGGTCTTTTGGTTTGCCAAACGATGACGGTTTTCAATATATTCCATGTGTACCTTAGCTAGTATGAACCATAGTCCGAGCACCAGTTATGTTACCTTCAGTTGTGTTGTTTTGGATGTGTTTGTGTCACATACAGATGACATCACCAACGGTTGAAATGTTGGAATGCGCTGGACGCCTCCTTGAGCAGGGGGTCCGGGATTACAATGGAAACGTAATTTAACTCAAGTTCTATTGATCCAGGGCCAGTAGGCACTATGAAAATCCGGTGAGACTATGGAAGTCTTGTTGCCATGGAGACTCATCATAACAAGTCTTAAAAGAGCAGAAAAAATATCCAGAAAATCCCCTGTATAGCACAGCTGGTTACCAGTGGGAAAAGTCTTCTTTGGCAACCCAAATTGACAGCTCATGTCTTAAAAAAGACACCTTCATTAAAAAACACACAATAGTTAAGACAGAACTACTACAGTTTGCAGCTGTAGTAGAGCAAACTGTAGTAGTAAGCAGAACAAAGGGGAGAAGGAAAAACACCACATGGCATCGGACCAATTGTGTCCATATGGGGTACATAACTTTAAGCTGTGCACCAACCATGATGATTAAAATCATGATTGATTTCAGTTTACAAAAAGATAAAACTTAAGTTAATGTAAAATAAAAATAATTGAAATGTAGCTGAGAACAGGAGGATATTTAAACTGGATTTAAGTGTGAGTGTTTCAGCTGATCTGAGGTTTTGTGGGAGTTTGTTCCAGACATGTGGAGCATAGAAGCTGAATGCAGCTTCTTCATGTCTCGTTCTGACTCTGGGAACTCACAGAAGACCAGATCAAAATGACTTTAAGGATGTGCTAGGCTCATTCTGGGTCAGGAAGTCTCTGATTTGGACCTCAACCATTTAGAGCTTTGAAGCGGAATAAACTTTTATCCGGAATTGAAGATGAATTTAAAGTCCCAGGTAAACGGGGCCATTGTGCTCTTCGAGTGGTTGTCCTGACTGGAAAAGTGGTATATAAGCAAAAGACCATTGACATATAAATACATTGTTTTAATGAATACCCAAACAACCAGGAAAGTTGTCATAAACAGCTATTAGGGGATATTTGATTAAAAGTATATGCATTTTGTGATTTCATTGATACAATATTCGCAAACATGCAATGCTCCTGTGTGAAATGGCACACAGCAGAGGTCGGAACAAAGCCGTGGCGTAGTGGAATGTGATGCAATTAAACTGGCAGTCCTCATTTTAAATGCATAAACCAAAATTTTTTAAAAAGATTGTTTTTCTTTTTCTCTGTGTGTGATTTTGTCCTTTATCCAAAGGGTGAATGTCATCAATTAATCGTCACCACACTAATGTGTGACATATGTAAGGATAATGCCCATGTATTATCATTAGATCTTTCTAGCTCTAAATCGTGTGATGAGAAGTGACACAACACAGCTTTGAAGAACATCGCTTGCTCAAGGACATCATCCTTCATTAGTCACACTTTTTTTTAAGTGATTCTACAAGAAAGAAAAAAGAATGAAACAGACAAATTTATCTTAAAATATGAAAAGTTATATTCATGAAACCTCTCGCCATCTGGACATTATTTCCTCGAAGCCAAGGTGTCTCTCATGGGACTCCTTTGGCATGAAAAGGGAACTAAAACAACAAGGTAATTTTCATCACAACATAATGACAAATCATTCACCAATCTCTTCTCAATTATTTCAGTGAAATTTCATCAAAGCACCAAGCAGCAGAAGGAAAAGGGAGATGTGACAACATACACACAGTTTGAAGTGCTACATATCCTCAAGAGCAGAACATATTCTCTCCTCTGTAACCTTGAAGGAAGTTTATAGTGGCTTCATGTTAAGTAAAACTGACACATTGCACACACTACCACAAAGAAAAACATTCAAGTTAAAATGTTACATGTTGTCACCTTTAAAAATATCAAAATTACTGTGGTGAGGGGCTGCTGTTCATGTCAAGGATCTGAAATATTCCAGCTAATCATGCAGTTGACCATGTGTTTATTTGATCATTGTGATAAATTAAACTGCAAAAATGGCATGCCCGACCTAAGAAAAACTAGGCAGCAAAGTTCCATTTTTGAAACATAAATTCTTTATTAACAAAATTTGATAATTACAGGTATTTCCCAGAGGGGAAGGAAACCACTTTCATGAGTACCAAGTTTTGAATAATATTTCTACCATAAAGTGATGCAAAAAAAGTGCATGTATGAAATAAGATATATTTGATTATGTAAGATTAAGCATGACTAAGGCCACGTTTAGACGATAATGGTCTGAAGCAAAAATGAAAAAGTGGTATTTCGTTCTCAATTTAATTCCGCGTTTATGCGACTGTTTTCGTTACGAAGATCTGTGTGCACACAGAGACGGAAAAGTGCACAAACCCATTGGAGTATGCACGCCCAGTGTGTAGGTGGCAGCAAGTTATATTCGTTTTTAAAATAAATGCTTTATTAAAAAGTTCCATATATGGTACACAGCTAATGTCATGAATGAGCAAGATGGCTGACAAAAGATGTCTGCCGAGTAAGCCCATAGTGGGTGAGCCCAACTCCATAAGCAAATAGCATGGGCGAGGCATCTAATTATTATATACACGTCTATGAGTGCAACAAATCGAAAAAAAAATGGCGAAGCGCACCAGCCAGAATAATGACTGTGTGATGAATGTAGTCAATTGCTGACATGACTTCTGAACTGTATTTACTGCTGCTAGTGTCACTTAAAGTTCAGGCCATGTTGTGTTATTGTTTTCTTGAACTGGCTCGTGATTATGTTGTCATCTTTATGTGACCACAATGCACTTTTGCGTTGTAAACCGTTTAGACAGCAACACGCTGGACCATTGTCAAGATTTGTACTCTGGAAGGCGTGAAAATTTAGCATTTTCTACCCTCCAAAACTCTGTTGGCATCTATACGATATGGACATCGGGTAAAATGTTTTGAGTTTTTGCCCCGTCGTCGTGTAAACAGGGCCCAAGTCAGTTCTTTTTTTTTCCTTTTTTTTGCTGCAGATATATAGCCGTGGGGTGTATAGCTTAATCAGTACTATGCACGTCTGTCTGTGAAGGAGATCCACATTCACAATTCTTACTAGTTTTCAGAAAGGGGAGGGGAGGAGTCTCCACCATGCCGCATCACAACGGTGGCGTCAGCCGTTTGCTCTGCTTAAGCTGCACTCTTCTTTTTAAAGCGATAAAATTTTAGAAAACACATGGATGAAAAATAAAACTACTTTCGGGATCGTTTTAAGGTACAATTAACACCGATAGAAGGTTAAAAGCTCATAAAGGTTTTGCATAATATGGCCCCTTTAAATAGAGGAACACACAAGCAAGAGTCATGACAAGGAATGCTAGCTTAGGTCTTAAAACAATTATGCAGTCAAGGATTAAAAGAAATTTAAGAGTGTTTGTATGATCTCTGCTTCTTTAATCTTTAAACCAACCTAGATGCATTAAAAGTCTGACATATATGACTTAAAGCAAATAATGACCTGGGGAAAAAGTTACAATATAGAATAAGTGTGTTTCAGGGAAATCACATTACAAATCTAGGAAGACTTTGTGTAAATATGTCATCACCATAGCCCCACTGCATGGTAGTGTAGTAGTTTGCACTGTTGTCTTAAATAAGAGAGTCAGTGGTTTCAGCTCGGTTACCGTTGTGCATGTCCATGAGTTCTAGAGATATGCATGGTCTCAGGATGAAAAAGAAGTTGTGAATTCCTTCATCTCTCCATGGATTATTTCTATATTCCTGCTTCTGCGGAAGCCAGTCACAGTCGACAATTACCCTGTTTCTGGGACCTCTTGATACAATTTTTATTTGTTCTGGTGGTGTTACTGTGGTGTGCTGTGAAAACAGATCTCATCTCTGCATCTGACATCACAGCATGTTCTAAAGCATGGGCCGAACAAAAAAATCTTCTTGTAGCAAAGGCCAAAGCCAAACAGAAAGCTGGTCATTTTGGGTCAAAGTCACCATTTTGGCGTTTTGCTCACTTAGTATAGATGGATTTCAAGGTACATATGCAAGAGATGCATGCGCAACCATTACCCAAAACAGATTTGTTTTACTGCTTGTCTTTTTTTTTCCTTTTCTTGTCAAATCAATTTTATTTGTATAGCGCCATTTCACGACAATGTTGTCTCAAGGCGCTTCACAGAGATCAGCCAATTCAAAAAATAGCCTTATATAGGACACCAGCAAGATAGCATATAATCTTGACTTTGATCAATTTTGATGCAATCTCCCATCCTGTGCAAGCATAGGGCGACAGTGGGAAGGAAAACTCCCTTGTAACAGGGAGGCAAAACCTCCGGTAGAACCCGGTTCAAGTAAGGCAGCCCTCTGCCTTGACTGGGGTTAGAGAGGACAGGAAAGACAAATTAATATACATTGGAGCTTCTATCCAGGAATACCTGCAGATAAAGGAAAATAAGAAGTAAGACCTGCAATAAAAAAAATAATTGGAAGTCCTCAGTGCATCATGGGATGTCCGGCTAGACCATCCCTAACTGTAAGATTTGTTGAAAAGGAAGGTTTTAAGTTTGATTTTAAAGGTAGAGAGGGTGTCCACCTCTCGTACCCAGAGTGGAAGCTGGTTCCATAAGAGTGCAGCTTGATAGCGAATCATGGGATGTCTGGCTAGACTATCCCTAACTGTAAGATTTGTTGAAGAGGAAGGTTTTAAGTTTGATTTTAAAGGCAGAGAGGGTATCCACCTCTCATACCCATATTGGGAGCTGGTTCCATAAGAGCACAGCTTGATAGCCGAAGGCTCGTCCTCCCATTGTTCTCCTATAGACTCTTGGAACCACGAGTAGACCTGCAGTCTGAGAGCAAAGTGCTCTGTTTGAAATATATGGATCTATGAGATAGTTCCATAGTCCAGCGTAGACGCAGGCAGAATGAGGATTTGTCTGCTATATCATGCTGAGTAACTTTATTCTGTCAAGAGGAACTGTATGTATATACTTGTATATAAATGTACTCTTGACAATCTGTATTCTTTATTTATTTTATTTACATCTTAATTCGACAGAGATTCCATGTATTGCTAGACACGACCGGAGGGGACAGAAAAAAAGGAGAAGAAAATAAGAGACAAGAAAAGAGAACACAAACAGGACATAAAGCAGAGACAGAATTACACCAGAAAAAAAAAAACCACAATCTAACCACCCATACTTTGGCATTCCTCACACATGTACAGAAATTACTGGGAAAAAAGGATCTCATGAGCTCCCACAGAGTAAACAAATATGAATACGGAAAAATGACTGTTACTAAATAATCTAAAAGAGATCTTGGTGACTGTGTCATCATGCAGAACACACGAGGTGAAAAGTGCTCGGAGGAAAGTAAACATGCTAAGGCAACCCCCTCCGCTCAAAAGTTCAGAGGTCGGCCAATAGAATTCCGAGACTCGGACACACGGCAGCCAGTGCCAAACAAAGACCCCAGCCACCCCAGCCCATCAGGCGGGAGAGGGAGGTCCCGGCCAGAGCCATCCGTAGCCCGGGGGAAAGGACCCCGGCAGGCCTAGGTTCGGAATCACGGGTCCCGCCGGATGCCCAGGGTGGGCAGAGCGCTGGCCCAGGCCCCAAGAGCCTGGAGGCAACCCCCCTACCCCTACAGGCAGAGAAGCCCACCAACGTCAGCGGACGTCCAGGAACCCAAGCCCGCCACCCGACGGGAGCCAGCCCGCCCCCCAGCGCATGAGATGCCCCCTCGGGAACCAGCCCCCCACGCACACACATATACATCAACCCATCCACATAGAACCCACCCCTCGGAACCCCAATCCCCAGATACACACACATTTCTTCACACCTACACATTCATAGTCACACCCAGTGCCCCTATCCATAGCTCCACACACATCCCTATACACAAAGTCATCCCAAATACGTACAGTGACCCATCCACACCAACACCTCCTCCTCTCTCCATCCACTATACCCACTTATCCTCTCACTCTCTCCACCCTCCTAACTACTCACTACTGTCGGCCACCCACGTGCCGCCCACCCACCCACACATCCCCCCTCTCCCTCCATACACCGCAACCCGTCCCCATTGTGAGGACCTTCCGGCAGGGAAAGGGACAAGAGGGCCAAAAGATCATCCCTCCCCTCCCTTGCATGTACACACATGCATACACACGTATACACACACATGCCAGCCCGAGCTCCAGGCAGATGGGGCAACAGCTCGCCCCAACGGAGGCCCAACCAAGACCCAGCCCAGGGAATGGGGTTGTAAAATGACCCTGTCATTCCCCACTTCCCCCACCAAGTTTTACTGCTTGTTCAACGCAAAAACGCTTGACTTCGAGACGTTTTTTTAGCCTCAAAAATGCCTTTTTGCTGTGCTGTGGGATACACAAACCAGGGTAAAGAGAATCCACATGTTCGTTTTTACTCCATACCAGTAGGCAAGCATCCATTAAGAAAATATTAAGACGTTTTTATGGCTATGTGTAATCAGCCGGGATTAACATTACCAACCAAACTTGTGATCTCACTTTTTTTATTCTACAATTCTTGAACTGAAAATAATACTTTTGAACGATTTCAAGGACTTCTGGAAAAGTTTTAAATAGATCAGCCTTTGATGAAAAAATGGGGGTTGTAATTTGCAGACGGTCCCTGCGAGGTGACAACAGAAAGCCGCTCACATGTCTTCCAGCATGGAGGACAGCTTGTTTAATTAAAATACTGTAGGTTGCAGTCTGCCTTTATGTGGTTATAGTGTGTGTGTTTTATAGAAGCAAAATTACATTAATAAGTTATTGAAACAGAAAATCAGTGGATCTCTTTCTAACTGCAGCACAGTTTCCTCATTAATAAGCTAATATGGTTTGTATTCCACCTTTTCACCGTGTACTGTTATTATGTAGGCAAAGGTGTCATATTTTCATAAGAAATGTATCAGGTTATGACATGATACGTTTCACATTTGCTTTGCATGTGCTCTGCATAGTCGCGCATTATTTATTTTGGGTTCTTTCAAGTTATCCCGGCTGATATATATATCCCGTTATAACATTGACTTCGGATACTTGACAGCAGGGGTGTGACTCGGTCCACGTTCAGAATACAAAACTCTTCTATGCACTCTTTTTTAAAGCACTTTTATGCCCACGAAATGCATAATTAACGGCTTCCAGTGATTTTTAGGCCGTTATATTCTTCTTTGTGTAAACACTCAGAGTGTTGATGAGTACATGTAGATGTCAGGCCACTGCAAGATGGATTATTTCTTAATGTCTATAAGCCAATCCTGTAAGGAAGATGAGTCCAGTACTCACGTATTTGTATTAAGTGCAAGTTTATTTAAATAACAGGCATGAAAAGCTTTCCGTGGGTGAAAAGCTTTCCGTGCAGTTGTTTTCAGCGTCAAGAGTTTGAGCTTGTCATAATGTTAAAACACAGGTATAGCACACTTCCGGGGACAGGTTTGCGCACATATCGCTTGTAAACATTGCAAGGGGTCTATTTGAACAAACTAATCCTAGGGCTTTTATGCCACGGACAGCAAAATTAGTCAGGATGCTCTGAAGGCATGTGTGATTAAAAATTATCAAAAGAATATGAATCCATCACACCATTTGCGTGGGGCAGGACCTCAAAGTTTGATGTCTCGCCATGAAAATTGAAATTGATATACATGTAACACCCACATCAAACAAGATATCTGCACCAAAAAAGATAGGTATGACGCCAGAAAGCCTCTGAAGACATGTACATGTCAACATTTGGTTTATGATTTAGCCACACTCCCTGGTGGCCAGAAATTATGTTTCTTAGTTATACAGTTATCATTTGGGGTGAATAGACACAATTAAGCTCAAATTGGGTCAGACAACACAAAACATGTTGGGAAAGAGATCCAGTGAAAACTGTGGCTCTACCCTTGAGAGCCGGACCCTGGTGGCATGGCAAACTTGGATATGCCGCCATGAAATCATAAACAACTACATTTCACTTCATTTTAATCCGATCATCATGAAATTTACATGGCATAATCAGGAATCAGGATCCTGAACAGAATGATATGACCATTTTCTGTCTAAGCATTAGCCCAACTGGAAGTGCTTTTTTTTACTCTAGAACTCTCAAGATTTGATCCCAAACACTTCTTCAGAACATCTACAACCCTTTTTTTAGCAGTAAAAATGTCAAGTTTCTATGCCAAACAGAAATATGTCAAATAAAAATACATTATAAAATGAAACCATAAAAATTGTATAAACCAGCTACCTGTCACAATGCGGGGAAGGTGGTAGACCCAAATGCAGGAAAGGAGAAGGCAGCCTGATGCAAAATAACTGGATTTATTAACAGAATTACCAAAGAAACTACACAAGAACTCACCATAAATGAACCTAATGAACCAGCAAGGGGGAAAGAAAACCAAGGATATAAATGCACTGAAAACTGAACAAGACATAGGTGAAAACAATTACCAAAATCAACCTCCAGGTGAAACTAATTAACAATATATAAAGCAAAAACAGAAACACAGGGCAAAACTTGAAAAACTACAAAATAAAACAGGAAACTAACTTGACCTAACAGTACCTCTGGACTCCAACACACTTTAACTGCTGTACAAAACTTAACTTCAACATCTTTGAAACAAATGGCTGCCCAGAGTTTCTGTCATACATGCATAAACTGTATATCAAAATGTAAGATTTCATGGCTACAATCTACCAGAGCTCTAAAATAGCTAGGATTTACAATTTTTGAATTATGGAGCTCCAAACATGGAACAAAGTCTACTTTCTCTCCATTGACTCCTACTCTAAGATGTTTTCCTGACTGAAAACTTCTTGTGTTTTTTAATCACTGCCATTTAATTCTGTTCACAGTAAGAAAAAATAACTTGCCCGTGGTAAAAAAAAGAAAAAAATCTTTCTATCATTGTTTTGCCACAGACAAGAGGATGTGGGAAGATGTTAGAGTGGAGGAATAGATCTTGCTGCCTTTCTGTGAGCATGAGAGAGAATCTGCAGCTCTGTCAGAGCAGGCAAAGCTCCAAAAGCGGACGTGCAGCTGACGTCATTGAGTCACGTGACTTTCACTCTGGGGGGCACCGGCCGATGTCTAAACCAGTTAAACTCGGACAGATTGTAGTGTTTGGGGTATTCCTTTGAGTTAAATGGTGATTTCATGCTCTGCATTCGGGTGTAGAAATATACACGGCCAAAAGAACGCCCTGTTGTTCTACAGTTTGCCGAAAGAAAAAGAGAGATGGGACAATTGAATTGTAGCTGTCAGACAGAGGACTGGGAACCAACACTACCAGCAGATTATGCAGTTAACACTTTGTATCGGGTAAGCTGTGGATTTCAAATTTGTAAAAAGTGTCCTGCTTGATGAGAAGGCCATTAATAAACCATCAAGAGACGATAACGTGAGTGAGGACATTGGTATTACAACAAAATCTGACCTATCAGAATCTGTGACCGCAGGCCGCGCTAGTTTAATATTTATTTACATATACATCTTAAAACAAAGGGGTCAGGGGCAGCTTTTGTTGTAACACAGGAAGTAAACATGACCGCGTACACGCGACGGTCACAGTGAAGCGCAGTGGAGTGGCACATTTTCAATAGCATCGTTTTAAGGAGATTATAAAAGATGGGAGGCTTTATGTGGAGCAGGGCAATAAACATTTGCATAGAGAAATGTGTGCATACGAAGTCGCAGCAGGAGTGTTGAGAGAGACCTTAACAGATAGGTTTATAATTAATTTTTCGATTAGGAGAAGAACCTTCATGTACATTGCTGAGCGCCTTTTTGAAATACTGTATCAAAGAAATGCACCAATTATAGGGATTGTTAATCCCAAGTAGAGAACACTTCTGGCGATGTTCAGAACACACACTGCTCAGTAAATAAATAGTAAAGCTTTATCACATCTTATGTCTTGAATGAAATATCCCAGCTGGATATCTTCATGGGGGCATGGTGGTTGGAATTGTGGTCTGACAGCAAGAATGTTGCTGGTTCAAGCCTCGGCTGGGGGAGGTTTAAACACTAGCTTTTCTCTTTGGAGTGTGCACGTTCTCCCTGTGTATGTGGGGTTTTTGCAATGTACTCTGCATTCTTGTTACTACTGAGAGACATGCATGGTAGTTTAATTGGTCATGCTACATTTTCCCTGTGTTGGCCCTGTGATGGACTGTTGACATAACCAGCGTGTACCATAATTCTTACCTGTTAATTGCTGGAATAGGCTCCAGCTTCCCCACAACCTTGAATTGGGCTAAGTGGCATAGAATATCAAAGAATGAAAATATTTTATGATTGATGAAAATCAAAAATACTACTCCATGGAAGTCTGGATTCAGAATACTCAAAATAAATATAGAACAATTAGATTAGTAAGGAAAAGTGGTAAAAAGTGATAGATTGAGACATGATGTCACAGAGCTGTCTGATTTGATCGAGGTCCAGTGAATGGGCAAATCAGTCCATATCATCAATTCCTTTATGATAAAGAAACTGCTGACACATTCCAGTCACATGAGGCAGAGCATTGCCATGAACCAAGGTATCTCTGCATATGGTCATATGGTCTGACAGTAGGTCTGAGGATTGCATCCTAATGCTTAATGACACTCAGCATACCTCAGACTAGTACATGGAGGTCTGTGTAGCCCTCCAGGGAAATGCCTCCCAGACCATCACTGTCCCAGTGCCAAACAGTGCTGCCCACTTAGCAACTTTGTTGCTGTATTTAATGAGTTTTCAGAACCTCATTATTTTTTTTACTCCAAAAAATGACTTGCGATAAATCTTTTTTTTCCAGACTTTTGGAGACTGACAGGACAGCAAGTATGTTTTATTTATTTTCAGTAAGCTGTGGTGCTCTGCATGCCACTCCTGCATCATGCAACACCCATATCCCTTCTCCCAGCTGCAGTCAGAGCAGGGGATGATCGCCTCTGCTCCATGACCAGCCTGAAAAATAAACTCATGAAGCTGCTACTTTCTGATCCCATCCTGGGTAACCGTCAGATATAAATTACCACTAATGAAGAGTGTGAATACAACCAATAAAAATCAAATGTACTGTAACATGTTGTAGACTCCTAAATAAAAACTAAACAAAAAATACTTACACAAGGTTTTTATGTTCCTAACATATTTAGTGTGTCATTTAATTGAGTTTGCCCTTCCCTAATATTATCTCCCTATGCGACATCATCGATTACAACCTTATGTACCAGTTACACTTTACAAATTGGCTAATGACATCATTTAGCAACTTCTAGAGGAACACCAGAGTAAGTCTTGTTGTTTTTTCAGAGTTCTGTACTTGGACCGATACTTTTTACACTATACATGCTTCCCTTAGGTAATATCATCAGACAACATGGCATACATTTTCATTGCTATGCAGATGATACTCAGATTTATTTATCCATGAAGCCCGATGAAACCAATCAGTCCATTAGATTACAAAGATGTCTTAAAGACATAAAGACCTGGATTTTTTTTCTTTTAAACTCGGACAAGACTGAGGTAGTTTTCTTTGGGCCTCAAAAACCTAGGAAAAAATTGCCTAGCTTTGTAATCAATCTGGATGGCATTAATTTGGCAGTAAGGAACCTTGGAGTTCGTCTTGACCAGGATTTGTCCTTTAGCTCGCATTTAAAACAAGTCTCTAGAACTACTTTCTTTCACCTATGTAACCTTTCACCTATGTATAGGAAAAATTAGGAACATCCTGTATCAGAGTGATGCAGAAATATTAGTTTATGCTTTTGTTACTTCTAGACTGGATTACTGCAGTTCCTTATTTATAGGCTGTCCCAAATATGTCCTGAAAAGTCTCCCGCTGATCCAAAATGCTGCAGCGAGGCTTCTGACTAGAACTAACAGAAGAGATCATATTTCTCCAGTTTTAGCATCTCTTCATTGGCTCCCTGTTAAATTTAGGATAGAGTT
>JBAMHX010053695.1:0-17737 GCA_037177515.1 Pseudomugil tenellus
TGTGGGTCTTGGTCTGGTTAGAGTTTCCCACAGTTTTAACCAATCACAGAGCAGGGCAAGAGTGAATAGAAGTCTGGGCTGCCACATGTTCTGTGGTCGTATTAGCAGGAGACAATAGCAGATCTCAGGGGAACAGGTGGAGGACTGGGAGGGTTGGTGGCAGTGGGGGGGGGGGGGGGGGGTTAAAGAGGCTGAGTGCTGGAATCAGTTCATTTTATTGATTTCATGCCATTTCTTAAAAATGTAGCACCAAACCTCTGATTTAAAGAGTTAAGAGACATATAGGTATTACCATATTGAGTATTTTCTTTGTCTTGTGAATCAGTTTGAATTAAGTTTTTGAAGTCTTTGCTAAACTTATTTTATTTGATTTATTCATTCACAGAATATTACATTTGAAGTTTCATCCACATAAACTGCACTTACTTTTTTTTCACTGTGATTTAAGTAGATCACTATATTGGTGCAGTTTGACAAAAATTCCTCTAAAGCAGGAACTTAATAAAAATTTCTGCAGTATGTGAATGTGGGAGGGTGAATCAGCTGCTTTTTTTTTTGTTACACGTGCCAAATCCCTGTAGAATACAGTTGCCAGTGGGGGATTCCACTAATCAGTCAAAATGCTGCTCTCAAAAGTGTTCCCACACTCCCTTCATTAAATGATATTAAGGCATGTGCCTTAATCCAAAAAGGTCCTTATCAGGACTCTTACTTCAATGTAGAATTTTACCAAAATAAATGTTTTCTTTGCACCTTGAGGCTGATCAAAGTTAGCACGCAGGAATAGCTGACTGTCAGTGAAATATGTGGGATAAAACTTAGTATAATTACTGTTTAATGCACATACATAATGTAACAGCTGCTGCAGTTATTGGAATTATAAACATGTAATATTCTTTATTCTTTGTGACCATTTTAAATCTATGATTTGAAACCAGTTTCTCTGTTTGTCTTTGTAAACTTCAAGGTCTCTGTTGGCCTGCATCTCTTCAGGCCAAAGGTCTGGATCTATTGTCCCACAGCGCCTCTGAGAATGAGTTCCCCCTGCTTTCCCACACTCTGCACTGTCACCGCTTTCACTGAAGGAACAATAGAAGTGTGCCTCATTATGCATCACGCTGTCATGCCTCTTATAGTGGCAAATGGTTTAAGTTTGGACTTTATTGTCGAACGCCCACGACAGAGGTTGCACATGAAATCACAAGGCAGCAAATGAGCGACGTGCAATTAATAAAGCTGCTTCATACTGAGGAATGTCTTTTATTAATGAATATTAATTACCTTCTTATATGGACTTAGTGGTAAAAATATGAGGATTCTCAGTCTGAGATTAATTGAAACATAGTTGCAGCTTTATTCAAAATTGTGAGATTGTAACTTATAAAAAAGTAGCTTTTTCTTATAATATTCTGCAGCTCTTGTGTAACAAAATGTCTAATTTTAAAATAATTTTTTCACCTTTATGACTGCTACTTCTCACAGAACAAAATCCTTTTTTTAGCTTATATTTTATATATTTTATCAGAACATGAGAAAACCCTTTTGACCAGATGTAGCAGGTGTCTGTCTCATGTTTCATAGCTGGTGCTAACAAACCAAACTCTTGGTTTCCCACACTCCTTTTGAATGACGTGCTCAGCGCACTACAAAGGCACTTTGAAAAGAGCTTTTACGTGCGGGTCGTGTGCTCCAACAGAGACAAATGATGACGTTTCTAAACCATCTGGAGGGAAACTACTTGACTGGCTGCATCAAGGGCTTGACCGAATCTAGAAAATATCTTTCAAATATATTAAATGTAAATGGTTAATAATGTATTTTTATCAATAAAACTTGTGGCTCCTGAAAAGAGTATGATTTACACTATCAGTTTGGTCCACATTGCAGTATTATAATGTGGTTTAGACAGCTGGTTGTGAAGTGTGCCAAATCCCACTGGACACCAGTTTGCTGCTGCTGTGGTGGTTAAGGATGCTAATTAGGTTCAACTACAACTTATTTCTCAAGAGCTTTCACACACGATGCCTATTCATAAAGGGATTTGTGTTTATCACTTTAAAAACAACACAGTTTTTTAATAACAGGAACTTTTTTCATTTATTCCACTTTATTCTGATGAAACTCATACCAACCTTACCTTTGAAAATGATTTCTAATGAAAAAAAAAAACATATTTAATGCCCTCAACATGTATTAATTAAACCGACTGAAGCACTCGGAATGATCATGTTTCTTTTTGGCACATTAGCAGAGAACAATCCTCCACATGTGTAACTTAATAATATCCACTGCTACAAAACTGCAGATGTTGGAAACCAACAAGCAACAAGCTAAGTACAATATATTGCCTAATACAAGAGAGAGACTTTCAGAAGTGTGGTTATTAAATGATATTTTTCATTTAGAGTACGAACTTATAATAGCAAGCAGGGTTTCATGTTAATCCCTCCGCACATGCCCCCCACCCTGGGTCTCTTCAGGTCAGAGGTCAGCATTTATTGTCCTGCTGGAGCTCTGTGAGTGAGTTTGCTCTGCTTTCCCACATTCTGTCCTTTCACTGCAGATCAATAAAAACGTGCCTCATTGTGCATTACGTTAGAAGAGGCGTGTTTTGGCATTCCTTTACATGACACTGAGAACTGATCCAAGATGCCTTAGTAGGAAAAAATATGATCAGCTTTGCATGTAAAGAAACGTGTATGAGTTTGTTACAAACGTGTGAATAAACATCAATGTTTTGTGGTGTCCAGATTTAACAGGTGTGTTCTCTGAATTGTTTCTCTGAATCGTGAGGAGAACGTTTTTCAGTTTCTGATCTTCCATCTCTGAATAACATTGTCACTTTGCTACAAAAAAAAATCTGAAAGGAACTTTTATGGTAGATGCTGGTCGTGTGCTCAGAAACAAAGCCCGATGTCATCAAACCACCTGGAAAGATGTATGGCTGCCTCTACAAATAGGATCATATTTGAACTTATTTAGCAATAATTATAGCAAACCACTTTTTTCACTTTGCAGGTGCATATTATTTTAAAAATGTATTCACAAATAATCTTTTCGTTTCATTGATAGTTCAACATTTTATGTCTTTACATGCAGGAGATTTCAAAGCAGTTGTTTCCAGAAGTTGTCTACAAACCAAATATTCCACTGCTGGTGTTGTTAATGAGGCAACAGCCCTGAAGTATTTAACATTAGCTTCCACAAGTTGCCTCATTGTTTGATGAGATTTTTTTGTCCATTTTCTGCTTCTGTTGTAAGGACTTCATAAAGAACATTATGACACAAACATAACAGAAAGTTAATCAAGCTCAAAGAGTTTAACAAAACACTTTATGGAATTTACATGCTGCAGAATGAAGATAGCTTTGATTACTGGTCATATTAACCCTTAAATAGGAATCTTCTATCAATGATTTATTAAACAGATTTTGAAGAGATATGTGATTTTAAACCTTTTCATCAGTTTTTCCTTCACATTGCACTACATCTGTTGCTCTGCTGGTGCTTTGAAATTCATTTTCTCTGATTTCCCACAATCTTTCATTTCACTGCCAACAGGAGCTTAAAGGGTGTGTCTCACATAACTTAATATCCAATGTGCATTTGTTTTAAGAGGGATGTTCTGAGAGGAAAAGCTGCAACTTAAATTATTATTTTTTAAAAAATTAAAAGAAGAATTGAAAAGAATTAAAGAATAAAAAAACAACATAGAAACAAAAATACTGTATTTTTCCTTTTATTAAAAATAAACTCAGTGTATGAACAAAACTTCAGTTGGAGTCATACATTTGTGATGATTCATCACAACAATAACTTGGTGAAATTTCCAAGACTTTTTACTCAAAGAGAGCAAAGGAAAAACGTCCTTACAAAAGACTGAAACTAAGATTTGAATCATCATTCCGTTTTAAATAAAACACATTTGCAAATATGCAAAATCATAATGCAATAACAAAGGCATTAAAAATAATCCTGGTACAGATCTATTAAAACATGATCACATAGTGATGGGAGCAGTTTAATATCAGTTTCACTCAGTGAAAACAATCACGTTTCACACAGAAACATGCTGAGAAATTCTCCTTTTAAACAAAAGGAACAGAACATATTTTAGATCTGATGACAGATCAACACTCACTAAAAAGGCTTTTGTAGAAAACATTTCCATGTAAAGGAAAAAAAATGTCCATTATCAATATGACAAATATGCAAGAGAAAATAAATTCCTCTCTTCAGCTTTCATTACAGGTGAAAATGGTGCTTTAAAGTTTAGTTTGATCTTTTTTATACATCAAGACAAAATATTTGTCAATATGAAATTTAATCTTTTGCACAATTCCATTCATATGAAACTTTAAAATATATAAAATAACTTTCTGTAAATACAGAAAAAATAGTCACTTTGACCAACATGATCTTCACAGCTCGTCTGTCTCATAACAACAAATTTTCTTTCCTAACATGAAAGATATTTTCGTTATTTCCCCAGGAAACATAAAGTTGTGAAAAAAATCACAGAATAAAACCTTCTGTACAAACAGAAGAAACAGTTCCATAAAATTACAAAGAATTCAGTTCAGTAATCTTTGATCAATATGATCTCAGTCTGTCTGGTAGAAAACTTCAGCATGTAGGTGTCTACCACGACCTCCAGGGGGCGCTGCTAGCTGCTAGCTTCTCTTCGTTCATTCTCATCTGGACTGTGGAGCTCAGAGGAGAGAAGTCAGACTCTCTCATGTGTTTATCAGAGGAAGACTGCAACTTGTTGAAGTGGTTCACAAGTTTTCTTTGGGTTGTTGTCTTCACCTCCTCTTTGGACAGGAAGTGCACCACCTCATGGACACATCTGGAGTAGCCCTGATCAACAGCTGCTGAGTCCACAGCTCCATGCTGCTGCTGCAGTTGTCTCAGGAAGCAAACTGTCATCTCCAGGATGTCTGCTTTCTCCAGCTTGGAGTCTGGCTGCTGTTTGAGGAACTCTGGACTCAGGAGAGACTTGAGCTGCTCGATGCTGCTGTTGATTCTCTCTCTGCGTAACTTCTCCACCAGAGGCTTTCTGAGCTGCAGGAAGAAACAACAAAACCATTAATACACTTATTCTGGAGTTAATGTAATGATAATGGAAAAAAATGAAAAAAAAAGATGAAAAATAAATAATGTTCTGCTTTCCATTAAGCTAATATTTACCTTGTGGTTCAGATTCAGATGATCCTGCATGTTGCTCATATCTGCAGGGATTGCAGGAATCATCTTAGGTTGCATCTCTGTGATGTGTAGTGGTCTCTTTGGAAAATTTCTGACTTCTCCTGGTTCCTTCCCTCATATTTATAGTCCCACATCTCCATATGAATGTGTGGGTCTTGGTCTGGTTAGAGTTTCCCACAGTTTTAACCAATCACAGAGCAGGGCAAGAGTGAATAGAAGTCTGGCCTGCCACATGTTCTGTGGTCATAAAATGAATCATCATAAAAAATATTCTCTTTTGTATATATATTGAGAGAGAGAGAGAAAAGGAAGAGATTTATTATTATTATACCTAAAAGAAAACCTTTGCTGTTTCAAATTCCTGCCTCACTGAGTGCTTGTCTTTGTAAATGTTTGATAGTGTAACTAATGTGATGTATAATGTTGCACACTTCAAATATCCTACGTTGCATCAGGCAACTGAAGAATACATCATTTCAAATAAAGAGGCCTGACGGTTTTGACAGTCTTGTGTGACGTAAGATGAGGCACACTTCTATTGTTCCTCTAGTGAAAAGAGAACGTGTGGGAAAGCGAGGCGAACTCGCTCTCAGAGCCTCTGCGGGGGTTAAAGATCCAGACCTTTGCCCACAAGGCTAACAATGATCCTGACCTCTGAAAAGGAAACTTCCTTCAAGATTTTTTCAGTGCAGTGAAGGAATACTTCATTTTATTATTATTATTATAAAACTTTTTAACATGCTCATTTAAACATAACTTTGACTTACAACGTGTGTTTTATTGATGTCAATTTTTATTAAGCTTCCTCCAGGCTTTTTAAAATGTTGGTTTTGTATGTATAGCACAAATAATATTGTGATATTAAATATTTTGGTTTGGTTTGGTTTTTCTAAAGTACAAGTGTTACAATGTTGGAAAAACACTGCAAGGCAGGAGGCAAGGCAAGGCAATTATTCTCATTTGGTTTCTTTGTTTCTAGGTTATACTTTCTTTGTACGTTTTTGTAAATAAAACATTACATTTATTTATTAACCTCTGTTCCACTCATTAAAACATTTTTTATTTTTTAAATTGAAATGTAATTATCTGTAATATAGAAAAAAGAAAGAAAACAAGGGATGTTTCTTTTAATTACAATAGTAAAAAATAAAAGTAAACGCTTTGACGTGATTTAGTGGCAGGAGTGGGAGAAACATCTGGAAAGTATAACCAGGAGTAAGTGATATACACCCGATGAGCAGTCTTCCATTCTCTAAAGGGATTTAACACGTGTGAATAAGCATCTGCCTCAACACCCCCCCCCCCCCCCTATTTAAAAGGTCTATATTGCATTATAACATTTTTGTCTCTCTTAAATTTAAATTTTTAATTTTCTAGCAATTTTAAACACTCACATTTTCCCACATGCAGATAATTGAAATGTCTCTTTTACATAATAATAAATTATTTATTTAATAACTGAATAACCTCTGGACATATATATCCACAATTAAAGTAAAACATGTGCCCTTACATTTATTTAATCCTAGTACATTGTTTCTTCAATCAATCAATTAATCAATCAATCAATCAATCAGTCCGTCAGTCATTCATTCAATCAATCAATCTTTCCAAATCACTTTTCATTTAACTTCTGTTCTATAAAAAATCTAGGTAAAACATTACTAAATAAATAGATAAAAAAAAACATAAACAAATAAATAAATACATCTCTTTTTAGACATTTCTAACACAAAGCGCTTTACATATTAAAATGCATCCCTCATTTTTAATTATCATATGTTCAGTTATGTAAAGTGAAATGTGGCAGCATCTATATGCAAAAATGATGTTGTAATGCTGTAAAGTAAAGTAGAGGTGTACAGTCAGAAGGAATAATTTGTTAGGGCTTCGAGTTTGCTTCAGGCAGCAGTAGTGCTGGCCTGATGGGAGCAGGGAGAAGAGCGAATCTGTCGGGTGGCCAGACTTTCTGATCATCATCTTAGCCCTTCATTTAGATGCAGGTGGAGGACTGCAGTACTGGAGACTATGGCAACAATCCTGCTGACTAAGCTAAGGTCCCATCATGGTGGATTGCAATGAGGAAAACATTGGGGGTTAAAACTTTAAAAGTACAAAATCAAATACACCTAAAGATAATAAGAAGTATTAGTAATTATAGAAGTTTAAGTAAATGAGCCCATAAAACGTCTTTTAGTTAAAATAAAGTCATGAAAAAGCAGAACTGGAAATAGTTTTTAATTAATAAGAAGACCATTATGTAAAATAGACAAGATAGAAATATTAATAATATAATAAAATCAAGTATCTAAACAAGATAAAAATAATGGTTCAGTTAAAGGGTAAGCTTAAAAGATAGGTGCTGAGCATTAAAAAGTAGTTTCGTAAGCTTTTCAAAGAATATGACATTTTCAAAATGAAATGATGATTATGTGATGAATATTATTGTATTATGATAATTCTTTTTAATATGCAACTGAACAGCATTGGCAAATTATATACAAAAACATTCTAATTTCAGAAAAAAAATGATAACTGATTTTTCTGGCTGATAAGAAAAAAGAGAAACATTTTTTTTCAAACGCTGAGTGTATACACAGCTTCTAACTCTGGTATGAAGAGGAATAATGTGTGATTCTTTCATACCATCTCCATGCTGGAGTCCGAAGTTCCATGTGGTCAAATAAATAAGAGCACTGTGCTGTTTAATGTGCCGTGCAGGAAGACACACTTGCTTTGTTCTTTCAGTGAAAGCACAGAGTGTGGGAAACCAGAGGAAACTCACTCACAGAACGCCAGCAGGACAATAAGTACTGACCTCTGTCACCATGACAGGATCTAACCTGCTTGCTGCGGAAGTTTGTTCTCCATCAAACTCCCTTCAGCAGCAGCATCGATGGTGTAGTAGAAGAAACATTAAAAAAACAAATGAAACCATGTTGAAATGTTGCTACAAATAAAAAGGACGCAATTCAAAAATGTAAGCTTTTATTAAATACAGCTGGAGAAATTTAGTAAAATAGCAGTAGAAGAAATTAAGAGTTCATAATGAAAGGTAATGCTTTGTGAATATTAAGGTGCAACTTACACGTTAAAACATGTTTGATGACATAAAGTTAAAGTATTTGCATGTGTAGGAAAAGTGAGGCATTATAAAGCAGTATTGTCCACTAAGACTCGGCACACTGCAACCAGCTGTCTCAACAACTTACTGAATAAGTTCATGGGGTAAATCTAAACTCTTTCCTGCAACAAAAGAGGTTTGAATCAAATATCAGCAGCAGCCAATCATGTGCTTTCCCTCCAGATGGTTTTGTAATGAGAGGCTTTGGCTCTGATGGAGCACACGACCAGCATCTGCCTTCTAGGATCCTTTCAAAGCCCTTTTTGTTACGTACTGAACTCCAGTGTGGGAAACTGGAGGTAACTTTCTGCTCACAGCAAAATATTATACACAAAACTAGCGGCACACCTGGAACATCTGGACAAGAGGATGTTACCTGTAGATGTCTCGAAAGCATGTATTTGCTCTGTTGTAAACTGTTTAAAAGTTAAATACATACATAGTAAAACAGATACAGTATTATGCATATTGGGATGCAATGTATCAGACATGATTAAAGCGTAGACTAAATATGTAACAGGACAACATGGATTTGAGGTTCTGAAGGGCTCTTTTACCTAGATGTTGATATTGTCTTATAGAATTAGCACAAATATATGAACAAAGTGTCTGGATTTAGTTGTATGTGATGAATGTCACATATAACTGAGTCCTGAAAAGTCACTGATTTTAGGATTCAGAAGATATTTTCTTTCTAAAAAAACACCTTTCTTTTCTAGTTTACTGCAGAAGTTTTGTGCCCCATTCTTCTACACCACCTGTTTCTCTCAGATCTAACTACTGACCCCTACTAATATGATCGCTTAGCATGTGGCAGGCAGGACTTTCATTCTCTCTTTTTCTGCATTCTGATTGGTTGAAACTGTGAGAAACTCCAAGCAGACCAAGACCCACACATTCATATGGAGATGTGGGACTATAAATAGGAGGGATGAAGCCAGCAGAGATCACATTCTCTCCAAATGGATGTCAAATACACAGAGATCCAACCATAACTCCTACAATTAATGCAAAGAAGACCGACTTGATCTGTATCTCACACACAAGGTAATTTGGAGAAAAATAGAAACAGTCACTTTAACTCTTTAGAAACTGTCTTTGTTAACACAAGCTATGCTCTTCAGAATTAGTTTATTAATGACTTTCTCTTGTTCTTGTAGCTCAGAAAGCCTGTGGTGGAGAAGTTACGCAGAGAGAGAATCAACAGCAGCATCGAGCAGCTCAAGTCTCTCCTGAGTCCAAAGTTCCTCAAACAGCAGCCAGACTCCAAGCTGGAGAAAGCAGACATCCTGGAGATGACAGTTTGCTTTTGCTTTGCAGCAGCAGCATGGAGCTGTGGACTCAGCAGCTGTTGATCAGGGCTACTCCAGATGTGTCCATGAGGTGGTGCACTTCCTGTCCAAAGAGGAGGTGAAGACAACAACCCAAAGAAAACTTGTGAACCACTTCAACAAGTTGCAGTCTTCCTCTGATAAACACATGAGAGAGTCTGACTTCTCTTCTCTGAGCTCCACAGTCCAGATGAGAATGAGCGAAGAGAAGCTAGCAGCTAGCAGCGTCCCCTGGAGGTCGTGGTAGACACCTACATGCTGAAGTTCTACCAGACAGACTGAGATCATATTGATCAAAGATTACTGAACTGAATTCTTTGAATTTTCTAAAAGTAAACTTCTGATTTTACAGAAGTGTTTATTTTGTGTTTGATAATATTACAATATCTGTAAAGACAACATCAACAAAATCTTTTTTGTTAAGAAAGGAAACGTCATGCATGTTGCATGAATATTATATAACTGAATCACTCATAATTGTAATGATTAATCGCCTTATTTTAAGTGCTGGTAAATATATGGTAGCTTCTGTTATCTGTGTAACAAATCAAATGGATTTGTTTCATTTGTTTATTTTTTTCCGGTGAAAATGGAAGAATAGTTTTTTTTAAAGATTAATATCTTTCATCTTTTACTGTAAAAGTTTTGTTGCTATGCAACATTAAACTGATGTAATTACAATTACAACTCTGATGTGTTGTAAGATTAGCTTTAAACTTATTTTCTTTTGTCCATTTTTAGACTGTTGTTTCTAAAATGACAAAATACAATATGTTTTGTCCCTAAATGCTGTAAATTATTTGTCTTTTATAAAGATGGCTGTTCTTATTTGTTCTCGTTTGGTGAACACTGTGTTGTGACGCGTCATCACCTGATTCAAGCTGCTTAAGTTTGTGTTGCTTTGTACCTTGTTAAATAAACTAATGATGCCTTATGAAAACATTTGTATCTTTTTATGTCTTTAAGACACATAGTTGTCCTCATTTCCGCTAATGTACATCAACGTTTCGACCAAGTTACAAATATCAATACTTTCAATCTGTTATGAACTGAACTTAGAATGTTTTGAAGCACAAACTAAAATAATTCAGTAAGTATGTGTTTCTGTGTTTGTTTTTTAATATCATTCCCTATATTTTTGAATGATCTAATAGACATAGAAAAATAAATAAGAGGTTGATTCGGGTGTGTAACGAAGCATTAGCCCATTACCTTGCCTTGCCTACAGTGGCTGGATTTAGACTCTAATGTAAATTTGTATATGTGATTTACACAATTTCACAATTGTTTTAGGTTATGGGAAACACCCCTGTTGTGTGGGAAAGGGTTCAGACCAATCAGCAGCTGAAATTAAAAGAGTGCCAGTTAGTTCATCAGAGGGAGTTGGTGGTGAAGTCCATGGTTCTCTTCTCTCACCAAATAAAAATTTTGTAGTGGAGGCATTTTGGTGGTGTCCACTGTTTCCAGTTTCTCAGCTACGTCAGACACCTTACAAGGTGAAATATAAAGTAAACACAACACGTTAAGCAGAGGCCTGATGGTGTGTCTAATGTGATGTAAGATGAGGCACACTTCTATTGTAGAAGGTAGAAGGCTAACTGGGAGCCAATGCATCAAAACCAACAGCATGCTGTTTCAAAATATCACATTTACTATTTTTCTTTGAGATGATTAATCTTTGCTTTTTTACATTTCCTTCAGGTTTGTTTTACACATTGTCATATGTCATTTTTGTTTGTTTCATTACTGTTATTTACAGAAATCACCTACCTTCATAAAATAATCAAGGTTGAAATTTTTTTTATTCTTTTCTTAATTGATCACTCAAACTATGTTTATTTAAATATCTATTTTTTTACTTTAATTTTGTCATAAAATTTTTCTAAAATACTTCATAACTTAAGTGCAAAAGGTAGTACTACTCTACAAATAAAAAAAATTTAAATGTAATTTCAAAAGATTTACAGTGTTCAGTTTTAGTGATATTCTAAGATAGGAGTGTTTAACATTGCGAAACAAGAGAAGTGACAAATGATTCAGTTTTATTTAATATTTCATGTATTTTGATTGATAAACTTAAAAGTTGATTGTGAACAAAAAATAATAAAGAAGATTTGTATCTGTTGAAATGAGAATCCTATAATAAAACTCATGTAATTTAGTGGAAAGACGGGAGTAAGCTCTAGGGAGCAAAGCGTGACCCCCCAGCAGTCGACCCTTCTCTGAGGGGATTTGGCACACGTCAGATAGCAGCTGCTGCAACATCCTGCCCTTTTTAAAATTTATCCAGTTTCCAATGCAAAAACACAAATTATTAAAATTTTTATCATCGTAACATTAAACTGATAATGATGTTTTCTATAGTTGTTCTAGTCATACTTTAGAACAGAAGTACAGGTATGTACATACATTTGAGCTGTTTTTTACTCTATGGGATCAGATTTTATACGTGTGATGACCTCTGATTTACAGCATCTACAAGGTCACAACCTTCTCAGATTCTCAAGGAATTCATCTAGATGTTCCCCTGATACTGAAATATTGTCTCTGAGTAACAGAAGCCCACAACATGTGGCAGGTTGACTTTTTCACCACACAGGCACTTTCATTGGTGGACACTGTGAGAAAATTCAACCAGAGCAAGAGCCACACATTCATATGGGGATGTGGGACTATAAATGGTGAGGATGAAACCAGCAGGGATCAGGTTATCTCTACAGAGACCTCATTCAAGCAGAGCTCCTCGCTGCAGCTCAGGAGGAACTGAATCTGATAAACAAGGTAAATTGGAGATAAAATATTCAGATTGAATCATCCACAAAAGGTTTTTTTGTTTAGATCACTGATTTTACTTTAAGTCAAGTCAACTCAAATTTATTTATAAAGCACATTTAAAACTGTTATTGACCAAAGTGCTCTAAAATAAGTTGACATTTTTTTTCTATGTCCGCAGCATGGAGCAGCTCAAGTCTCTCCTGAGTCCAGAGTTCCTCAAACAGCAGCCAGACTCCAAGCTGGAGAAAGCAGACATCCTGGAGATGACAGTTTGCTTCCTGAGACGACTGCAGCAGCAGCATGGAGCTGTGGACTCAACAGCTGTTGATCAGGGCTACTCCAGATGTGTTCATAAGGTGGACACTATAAGGGGGGAATGAATGCACTGTCTAAATAAAGACTGCTAAACCACTATAACAAGTTTTACTGTTGCTCTGTTAAAAACCTTTAAGAGGCGGATATCTCTCATATGAGTCCTATTGGAGCAGAAGAGTTGAAGCAACAGGGCCCTCTGGGGGCTGTAGCAGACACCCACAGACCATATTGGTAAAGGTTTACTAAACATAATTCGTTTTTAAATGGGTCTCCTGTTTATATATAAATTTTATTTGTGAATTTTTTTTCATTAATTTTTTTAGAGGAAATTCCATTCATATGTTTCATGTTAAGAAAGAAGTAATAAGACAGACCAGACCAAAAACTCCAACTAAATTCTATGAAATTTTTTGCTTTTACAGAAAGTTGTTTAACTAGTTGTGTCTATGTCACAGCTTTGCGTAGCTTTTGTTCTTAAAGAAAATGTTAAAGAAAATGAGTTAATTTCTGAACCGTTCACATCACTTTGAGACAATTTTACCAGGATCTGTTCCAGGATCAGTTGTTTCCTTTATATTATGTATGTTTATATTGTAAATTATTGTGAGGCACTATCACATACCTGCGACTCTTGTTGGAGTTTTCCTTGTTTTGATTAAGATTGTTTGAAGTAAACAAGAACATAGTCCAATCAGCTAATATGTGTTTGTGTTTTTCTTCCTATTAATAAGCAACTGTATTGCAGTAACAGACAGATTCATAAAGTAAAATCTCTTTCTCTCTCTCTCTTTCTTTATAACTTGAATGTGCCATATATTGTCACACATGTCCACTTGTGTAATCCTGCAAATGTAGTGATAGACTGCAAGAAGCAGAGGAAACCCACCCTGAACAGATATCAGTCATGTTATGGTGACAATGTTAAGTTATAGAAAATAAACATAATTATTTTCAAAGCTAAAGCTGTAAAACTTCATGTTACTCTTGTTCAGGCTGTTGCTTTAAAATCTAATTTGAGTACACTGTGAAATAACTAATTCTGTTCTAAGTTTAACAGTCTAATAAGTAAGACAGAGAAGAGAATGGTCATCACGTATGCCAGTTTCAGAAAGCTCATGCCAAACGATGACTGAAAGGGTGTTGCATAGTTTTCTAAAAGAGTCAAAGTTCACATTCATTTGCATCCTTACAAACACCAGCAGCTAACTATTGTTCAAATATATTTGACTCACTTCATGACACATTTGCTTCAAACTCCCCTTAAAGCAAAGCCAAACAGCTTTGCTGATCTCATAAGATTCATGCTGACTATATATTTACACATTCTGCGACTTACTGAAGAAGAAGCCAGATTTTATTTGAAACTGTTGACAAATGATTTAGTTTTGGTTTTAAACTATGAAACTTCAGAGGCAGTCAGTTATGTAGGATCCGTCCAGATGGTTTGGTGACGTTGAGTTCTGTCTGTGTTGAAACCCACAACGAACATCATCACAAAAGATGCTTTTAAAGTCTTTTTGCAGTGGACTGACCACATCATTCTGAGCTGGATTGTAGGAAAACGAAAGCAATTTTCTCTTCATAACTGATAAAGAAAACTCATCTTGGCACCGTAAAACACATTAGTTTTTATCCTTACTGCACATCTTTGTGAACTGATATCTAATCATAATAAATACTTAGCTTTTATTGTGAATAAATTCTACTTTTACCTGAAACCTGTTAACATCTTTTTGTAAAACTATATAATACAAATGGCTTGAAAAGTGAAAACAATGTGATCAGACTCAGTGGGTTGCATGATGTCAGATGGGTCAAATGTAAATATAATGTTCATTATGTCATTGTAATGATGTGACATAAATGCATCGAGTCAGAATCAGTGATGTCAGCATCACTCAGCACATCTGGTCCAAGCATCCCATCTGAGTTCTTCAGCTAATATGTCCACCGAGCAGCTGGCTGAATGGATTTCTGTCCTGCTTTGTCTGTCACTCTGAATATCTGGGACCGTAAGAAACTTCCACCTCTGAGACCCACACATTCCTATAGACATAAGGATTGTTGGAGCCATGAAGAGAAGAAAATGATTGATAATCGCTTTGCAACACAAGACATAATAGTAATTGTTATAATGTGTTTATGTTCAACTGTCTCCTGCAAAAAGTAATCAGTCAATACAATAAACAAGCAACTTCTATTAGGTATTGATACAGCAGCATCAGGTAAACTCCAGACACTTGACTTTTTACCATTTATGTAGCCTGTTGATGATTGAAATGAGGATTAATGCAGAAAGGGAAAACCTATTTTATATTTGTCTGACATATCAGTATTGCAACATCTGCATCTAATCAAAACAACACAAATCAGTATTCACATATGAGATGTAAATGACTTTTTCATACAAAATGTTGGAACCAAATAAAATAAAAGAATAATGCATTTTCAAATCAGTTAAGAAAAAGCTGTGATAAACTTTATAAGTTGGACCTTCACTAATAAAAAACATGGCGACCTTAACTTCATCAAGCATGCTTATTGCAGTACTTTGTTCAGCCTGGAAGATTGCAACAAAACCAAAACTTTGCAAAACAAATGGTTTTCATCCTTTTACTCATGGTACCACATGGGACACTTGTGCTGATGAAAGGACAAAGTCCAGAGAAAACTACAGAGCTCTTGTGAGTCAGCAAGAAGCTGATCTTTGTGAACCAAGCAGAGCTCTTAGATCCAAAAACTAAGGTCAACTAGTCCAGACCAGAGTCCAAACTAAACATGGAGAAGCAGCATTTAGCTGTTATGCTGTAAACAAGTGGAACAAACAGCCCGTTGAGATAAAACTTTCATCAAATGTAGAAACATTTAAATCCAGGTTAAAAACTTTTCTTTTCTCTTCCAGCTATAAATAAAATCTGCCCGGTAACTTTTTAATTATGTTCTTCTTAACAATTTTAATTTGATTTAATATTTTATTACGATTCTTGCTCTGTTTTAATCTTTTTTTATTCTTTTTTACTTGTTTCAACATCTGTTATGCTTTTAATGTTCTTATGTAAAGCACTTTGAACTGTTGTGTACATGAAAGGTGCTGTACAAATAAACTTGCCTTGCCTTGCCTTAAAATCATTCAAACTATTTTAAAAAATGTATAGTTAAAAAGATTCTTTAGCCCCTTAATAACTAATGTCACACATTTGATACATATTGTTTCTAAGAAATTTGGCATCATTTTATGGTAGAAAGTTTAATAAAAATCCAGTTGCACACTATATAATACTGGTCTCCTGCCCTTGGTGAACACCAGAAAGCAGATATATTATAATATTTTGACATATCACATTGTAATAAATGGTAAAAATAACAAAATTTCCAGATTTTTTAAAAAGGCCGCAAAAAGACTTGAGATTTTAAAATTTGAATTTGAGTAGTTGTACTTATTTCAGGCATTAAGGGGTTAACTATACCTCTGTTTTCAAATGTCATGCATATGATGTGATGCATAATGAGGCACACTTCCATTGTTTCCCCAGTGAAAGGATAGAGTTTGGGAAAGCTTAAAAAAGTTTACTCACAGAGCCGCTGTGGGACAATAGATGCTGACCTTTGCCCTGAAGAGATTAACTTGTTTTTATGTGTACAAATCACGTGATGAATTTATTATCCTCAAAATATGTATCAAATCTTATCAAAAACAATATTTTTTTTGGTCAGTGTGTGTTTTCTAACATCAATTGTTTGACATAATTGCTAGTTAAACTTTTCACAAATTCAAACATCCTTTTTTTAACAGCAAGAAGCTGGAAAAAGAAAGTTTTTTCAAAAGGTTCCTGAACAAATGTCACCAAATTTACATCTGTGTGTCTGAATGACACATAAATGAAGACAGTACACATGTTTGCAATTTATAACTAGTTATTACGTGTAGAGCAGTCATTTCTGCTGTGCCTAATACCACAGCAAGATTTCAGCATCCTAAACAACACAGTTAGTACTGTAAATGACTAAAAACATAAAAAATCCTTCATTTTTATTTGTATTATGGGAAAGACTTCTCTTCATAACTTCAGACTGTTGCTGGACCTCAAAGCCAGCCGGATCTGTTCCCTCCAGATGGTTGGTGATGCAATGATCTGTTTGTGTAACGACACAAAGCTAACACCTGTCACAGACGTGCGCTTGTGGTTCGCTGATCACAACACGGGGAGTCAGTGTGGGAAACTCAGACCAACTAGCTACTCATAGTGACTTCAAGGCACGCGTCAAATAATTATGCCGCTCTTCAGGCAAAGAAGACACGTGCCAAAAGCTTCATCTGCATATGAACATCAGCATTGTTAATGTCTTAAGTTAAGTAAATAAAATCAGGGATCAGTTTTAACTAATAATGTGCATTGCTTGATAAGCGTGTGGCCAATTGATATAACAGAAATGAAGAAAAAAATAATTTTAGGAATGTAACAGACTGAAGCAATTTATCTTTATTATTGTATTTTATCAAATAAAAGAGACAGAAACATCTTTCAGATTGACAATTTGTCGTTTGTTTACCGTTTTTATACTTTTTTTTAAAAAAATAAACACATTATTTAACACTAGAAGGCCTGACAAATTTCATGTTTTCCAGCAAGAACCCCTCCCTCTGCTGTAGTTAATCACCCCACTTACTGGTCTATTGTTTTTCAAATGTGGTAGGGTCTGCATGTTGCCTCCCCCACCCAGATTACAAGATGCATGCAAGGATTTAGCTTTCCCTTCGGTTCAGACCCTGCAGGGCAGGGTTACAGAACTTTTCATCCTCACTGAGAATGCATATAGGAGACAGATGATCTTATCTCCGTATATATTATAATCTTGTCATGTATTCCATTTTTTATCTTTTCATCTTAGAAAATAACAAACAATACGACTTCAGTGAAGGAATAACATTTATTTTATTTCAATCAGAGAACCAATAAATAAGCCAAAAATATTAGATAATGAC
>JBAMHX010053925.1:0-17698 GCA_037177515.1 Pseudomugil tenellus
GACAAAATAATCGCTGACTAATCGACTAGTCGACAAAATAATCGCTGACTAATCGACTACCAAAATAATCATTAGTTTCAGCTCTAGTATCTCAGGAGGAAGAGATGTCGTCTTTCTACCTTAAAGTTGTGAGATCAATTCCGGGCTTCGCCTGACTGCATGTCGAAGTGTCCTTGGGCAAGACGCTGAACCCCAAGTTGCCCCCCGATGTGCCTTTATCTAAATATATGCGTGTGTGACTGGGTGAATGTGTACTATGTATGTACATGAATGGAAAAGTGCTGTATAAGTACAGCGTGTATTTGATGCAAATAGGGAAAAACATTTATAATAAAGTTTAGAAAAAATGATTGTTTCCACAGGACTTTATTGTGGGAAATGGTTTATTGTTTTCAGCGCTCTTTAACGGTGTTCTTTCAGGTGTTCACTTTAGAAAACGTTCGGGCTCGGGACTTCTTTTTTTGTCCATAACCCTGCTATTGTGTTTCTCTTCCAGCTCTTCCTGCACCTCCATCCAGACTACGTCCACTTCGAGCAATGTGGAGGGAGGTCTGACTGAGGACCAGGAAGACAGGTCTCTGCTGGTACCAGATCGGGCCTTGCAAACCACAAATATGACAATCCAGATGACAGAACTGGGTTCAGGTTCTGAGAGTACTACAAATTTAACTACACTGGATTCTGAATCTACTCACACCTCCGAGTCCAGTCTAAGCCAGTCCACAGCTTACACCAAGCACCAGCAAAAGGATCTGTTCCAGTCTGAATCTGGCACAGCCGAACCATGCGAGTCCAAAAGAATCCTGCAGGAGGGCCAAGAGATCTACATCCAGACGGAGGGTCTGACGGTGGAGCTTGCAGAACCTGGATCAGAAGGGATTGTCATTGTAAATGGACCAGATGGGACCACTATGCACATTCAGACCCCTGAAGGAGTTCCCCTAGAGACGGTCCAGGCCCTGCTGGGCATTGAAGCATCAGACGTAACAAAAATCCAACCATGAACCGAGATTAAAACAACACAGACCAGAATCTGGACTAGACATCTACAGAATCGTCACATTTAAGGTGAACCCGACTTTTAGATTGAACCTCAAGAACGCTGTTGCTTCTGACTGAAGTTTTTGGTTTAAACCAATATCAACAAACTTATTCTGGTTTTCTGGGTTCTAATCAGAACTGTGCTGCAGCTCCTACTCGATGACCACAAAGTATCAGTTTGTTTGATTGGCTCTCAGCTGTGATGTCATCAGAATCTGCTGTTTGTTTGCAAACATGTTTTTTTTTGTTTGGACATAAACTTGGAAGATTATTGGTTGTTTATATGTCGATAAACATAAAGAACAAAAGTTGCACTATTTTATAACTTTTTATAAGGCTTGGATAAATGTGTTTGAATGGGAAAATTTGTGAATTTTCATAGTTAATGTGAAGAGCAGGAAGAGTTGGAGCTATTTATGTTTTATGAGGAGCGGTATAGGCCATAATTCATTCTCACACCTACATTCATATATTCTTACTCTCACATACATATGCGACCCTGGATCACAAAACCAGTTGCACAGTAGTATTTTTAGCAATAGCCGCTAATACATTGCGGTGAAGGTCAGTGTTTTCCGTAATTTTTTACAATTTTAGGCAGTTTTACCCATACGACTGGTTTTGTGGTCCAGGGGCACATATTCTCTCTTTTTCAAGATTCCAGTACAGCCCAAGACATATGCAGACGTATACAGGTAATGGGTGATCTGAAGTGCTGTCAGCCTGATGCGGCGCGCCGTTGCGTCACATGAAAGTAGGGGAAAGGTCGGGTCAGAGCAGTTTTCCAGTTTGCTTCCGCAGGATAAAATTTCCCAACCATTTGGGGAGTGCCAAGTTGGATAAAGGCATGTTTAGGTTATAGCCGTTGTTTTGCGATCTTCTGTTCTGCAGAATTGCTTATTTTACAGCACCATTAGCTCGACCCTATCTCGCTCAAAATAGTTGTAAAATCCTCGAATGAGTCGCAGTACCTCAACCAGCCTGTCATTCTGAGCGTAAGTGGCATCCAGTTTGGTCCCTGCTCAGAGTTTTCAAAGGGCGAGATGCCTTCAATGTCTGCTGCGATTTTACGCAGCAGCTTCAGGATTTTAGAACACATAAAGAATCCACTTACTCCAAATAGAAGAAACTCAGTGATCATAAAACTAAAGATGTACGGATCCTTAACGTCCTCAACCGAGAGAATTGCAAGGTACACCAAACCCCAACCCAGTCCTGAGTGTATCCAGCTGGAAATGTCCCAGTTGGGCAGGCAGTTACCGCCTTGGTGGAGTAAAAAACTTGATCAATAGCGTTTAGAGCCCAGTTGACCAAATCCTTGTAGTCGGGGAAGAAAGTGGAGAAGCGCTCTTAAAAAGAAAATTAAGACAAGCAGAGCGATCACATGATAGAACGAGGGTTAGAAGAACATATGAAATCCGATAGGAAAGTTTGACCAAACTTTTGACTTGTAGTGTATATTCTTACTCTCATTTATATACTCTTACTCTGGAAGAATGTATCTATGTGTTTCCCAAATATAGTGGAAATGGGTGGTAGGCAATTTATCGCACTCTGATTGGCTGAGAACAGGAAATAAGTTTGACTCGTGTTTGGGTCCCGCTAAAAATGGAGAGCACGAATGAAACGTGAGTAATACTTCCATTGGTGTGAGTGTGAGAGTAAGGACATATGTATCTAAGTGAGAATGAATTATGGCCTATACAGTCCATCATAATGTTTGAGTGCAGAATACATTAAACTGGTGTCGTACCCAACTGTGTTTGCTGGTTCCGTTTCCAAAAACACCAGTTCAAAATTCCTCCTTGTCAATTATAAACTGAAATAATGTCAATGTGAAAAAAAATTATTTCATGTCAAACATTTCACAGATTTTAAATTAACTCTTTATTTCATTAATATCTTGGGCAGAACCTGGATCAGAACAGATCTCGCTCACGGCCTCACAGTGGCCGATGGCCTGTCTCTAGCAGCAGAGCTTCTAATGTCAGTCTGGTCTGAGCGGGGATGAAGGGCTGGTGGAGCCAGCAGGACAGAAAGAGCATGCTGAGGTCAGGTGTCGCAGTGTGGGCCACTTCCTGTAGGATCGTCTGCTTCAACCTCAGCTCCTGTTCAAAGGCGGCCAGCAGAACCCAGCAAGACTCCTCTGAAAAACCACAGATCACAGATCAAAACAGAAATTCATGCAGTGGTTCCAATGTTGTCATAGTCAGTTCATCACGGCAACACTTTTAGAGCCTGCCGTCACTGGAGGAGCCACTGGAAGATTTTACAACTAATTAGGTGGACTGGCAACAGCTTGGCAACGTGACTGGAAGAAGCATTTCTGAGAGTCTCTCAGATGGAAAGTTGGACAGAAACTCACCAATTTGATGACAAAGCATATCGATTTATTGTGGAAGGATTTCAAAAAGGTTTTTCACCAAGTTGTTGGACCTTTTCAATTAGGCTGTGCTTCGTGAGTACTAACCGGTACTTCAATCCGGATCTTCTGGGCCAAAAAGACACATTCTTACTCCTTAATCTGTCGAGGTTCTGGTGCTGCAGATTTGGGCTTAAAATGAAAGCCAAAGAATTTGTCATCACAGGATGAGTCATGAAAGCACCTCCCCATAGAGTCTAGCAGCAGAGGCTCTCAGGTTTTGTGATACTCTACCCAAATTAGAACAAAACAGAACAATCTTTTTTTTAATCTTCAGGGTCTTCAGCTTTTACTTTGAGGAAAAATTTATTTTTAGGCCAGTCCAACTAAGAAATATGACAATAAAGCCAATTACGCAAAAATGCTCATTTCTTACCTCAATATATTTTGAGCCAGGTGTCTGCACTACATCACTAACGACTCAAAGTGATTAACTTACTAAATATAACCTCGAAACATAGCTTTAGTTTAGGCGAAAAATTGCAGGACTTCTTTACTTTTGTCTTATTTTTCAGAAAAACATCAATTCATATCAAATTCTGTTATGTTATCAAAGGTCATGGCTTGTGTAAAGATGCCTTGTACAGTTTTATTGTAAATGGGGTTTCTTTAGACAAACACCCAGATTGGCTCATTCTGAATGAGCAGGTGCCTAAAAGTTATTCTCATGGTCATCATGATGTTAAAAAAAATGAGATGCGTAGAACACAGTCCTGTCAACGCCCTAAACATGAGCTCTATGTGTGGGAAGAAATCGGGAAAAATAAAACCATGTCAGTGGAAATCTGTTCTGATCAGATTTTCAATTTCTGTAGCCAGAACTATTTTCCCCACATAATCAATAAGAACGTTTATTAATAAAGCATTTGGCTGGTTTTATAGGTGTCTGAATACAGAGAAGTGCTGCACAAACTTCAGACTGTAAGTTTAGTTGATGGTCACAGGTGATGTGATGCACATGAGACCATCTCCCCCCCTCCCTCTGATGACCTGAGGCACGAAAAATGGGTAAATTCTTCTGATATAACAGGGTGTCTCAAAAACCCCGGAGTTTAAAAAGAAAAGAAGCTGAGACTGGAGAGTGAGCAGAGAGGACGACAGTATGTCACTGGGACAGTTCGTGTCGAGGAGATTTGTGAAACATCAGCTTGTGTCTCTTCTAAACTTTGTTGATATGAAGTAGCTCAAGTTTCTCCCCAAATTAGATCATATTACTGGACAGGATTTTATTTCAATATTGTTTTAGTCGCATAATTAAGGCAGGTAAACGATGAGCAAAACGCTCTGCTTAAAAAAATGACATGTTCCGAACAGACAACATGACCTCCCTGCCTGCCAGACCGCTGTTTGCTGAAACACTGAACTGTTTCAATCCAATCAGAGACATTACAATTTTCTAGATATCAGAACTAGCGACAACCGTATGTCGCTAGTTCGTATGTTTTTCTCCCACTGATCTACTGTCATCACCTCTGAGTGAACAAATTTGGAGATAAATTAGACTTGCATGTGTTCTTACATGAAGGAAACAATGATGTGGAGTATTGGTGATCAAATATGTTAACCTTAACATTTTTGGTGAAAACAACTCTAACCCCCCTTCCAGGCTTGCTCCGTTACCCGGACATTACGCGGACATTGTCTTTTCGTTCGTCATGTCTGAAAGTAGAGCAATTCTGGGTAAAATGAGAATTACGATTGTTTTTTTTTTGCCAAAAATTTTCATTACGATTCTCTCACGATTTTTTTTCCAAAATAAATATTTGTTGCACAATTTACCACCACATAAACTTCGCAACAGGAGACAGTGTAACTTTTCTTTTACCTACATAACCTTTGAATAATTTTCCGCTGTTCATTTGTTGAAACAGGCAGCGCTTGTTTTTATGCAGATTATGTCCCTGAGCAAAATGCGATAAAATCATGGGTTTTTTTTCTTCTTTTTTTTTTTTATAGAAAAATGTTATTTGGAAATGAGATTGCATAAAAGTGTGAATTGAGATTGCGATTTTTTAACGATTAACTGTGCAGCCCTATCTAAAAGGTACAGTTCTGACATGAACCCAGTGAAGCTTAAAATGATAAAGCAGCAATACAACGAAGTCAATGACAATAATGGCTAAGCTAGCGTGGAACAAGGCATCGACACTCACACACATCTTGAACCGACATTAAACTAGTCGTCCTCAACACCAGGTGAATTCTATTTTGATCGAATGTTTTGTTGTCATTTGAAGTCACCGTCGCACAATGATACATCATGTCCAGTTTCCAGGATGACAGTCTTACACGGACATTTACCGCTTATGTCTGAATGCAATTTACTGTGTAATTTCCGGTAATGTTATCGCATGTCTGAATAAGCATGTCCGGGTAAAGTGTGGGTGGTAAATGTCTGAAAAGGACTTGAGTAAAACAAAACATTGGGAGGCCACCAGAAATGAATGATGCTATTTCAAATTACATTTGATCATTGGTGATACTATATAATTTTGTATGGCATGTATAAAGGTCAAAATATCATTAAAATTTATGATTTATGTATAATGGCATTATTTTGTGTGTAGGGGGGCACCTTAGTTTCTTTTCATTTCTTATCTAATTTTTTGTAACTCCATTTTATTAGTTTTACATGTCATTTAAAGAACAACCATGTCAGTGGGGTACAAATCTTTTCTAAGTAATGCAAAGGTGATGGTTTTGTTACATTTCCAGTAGCACCTCTGTCTTGAGAAAGGTAAGATGTCCATTTCTCACACTGAGTTAAACTCAGTTTGTTTTAGTCAAAGTTTTTATGTGAGTCCTACATGTTAATAATCTCTTCTATGTTCATCCAGTTCCACAAAGTAGAAGTGTCTTCTTTATATCTTAGTCTCTCTTGGCTGCAGCAGTATTTTAACCAGATATCTATCATCGCATTAGGGGGGTAGGTGTGATGAGGTCATTTTTACACCTCCATTTACTGGGTGCTGGCGGGGGCTGGGCTTCAGCCTGAAGGAGACCTAGGGTTCAGGCTGGCTTTGCAGGAGGGGGTTGTTGTGGGCCCTGAGGTATGCCGGACTTGCTGCTCTCTTATGGAGAGAAAGTGGGGAGGAATGTGGGTGGTGGGCATGGGGAAGGTGGAGATAAGTGTGTATGGATGGGTGAGTGTGTGTGTGAGTAAGTGGGGCGGTGTGGGTGGATGTGGTAGGGGGAGGGGAGAGTATGAGGATGGAAAGGTGTTTTCGTGTGTGTAGGCGTGAATGGAGGGTGGGTTTGGATGGGAATGTGTTTGTTAGGGAGGAAGGTATGTGAGCAGAGAGAGGGAGGGGACAGGTGTTTGTGGGTGTGTCTAAGTGTGGAGGATGTTAGATGGATCAGTATGTGTGTGTGTGGGGTGTGTGTGGGGGGGGGGGGGGGGCTGCTTGGGGATGTGGACTGTAGGCGAGGATGTATGTGAACCTTTGGGTGTGTGTAGGAAGGGATGTGTTGGGGGGTGGAGTGGTGGTTCCCGAGGTGGGTATCTGGTGCACTCGGGAGTGAACTAGCCCCCGCCGTGGCAGTCAGGGGGCCCTGGCCCTCCAATGGCATTTGTCAGCTCTTCTGCCTGTGGGGGTGGGGTCACTGGTTCTGCACTCTGCCTGCCAATAGCGCACTGGGCACCTCGCAGGGTCTGCGATTGCAAACCTGGGCCCATTGGGGTCCCTTCCCCCTGACTGCAGGGGACACATGAGATTTCTTTTATGTTTTTTTACAAACATGGTGGATGGTACCGTGTCTGTGGTTGGATTGCGGTTTTTGCTTTGTAGTGTGATTCTGTCCCATTTGCTTTCCCTTTTCTCTGTCGTTTTTCTGTCCTCTCCGGTCGGGTCCAGGAATACATATAAATTTTGTTGAATAATTTATTTAAATAAAGAATTCAGACCATCAAGAGGATCTTTGTATAGACATATATATATACAAAGCTCCTCTCAACATTGACTGATTAGTTTGAGGTAGCTGTTTTGGAGCAAGGATCCATGGGAAACCTGCTGGATTACAGCCCTCGTAGGACCGAATTAAATACCCCTGCTCTAAGCCATATTTACTTCACATATATTGAAAACATTTGATTTTCCCCCTACAAAAATAGTGCATTAAGTGGTTATTTATTCATTTTTCAAAGCAGCCATCAATGTCTTTGGTCTGAATTTAGAAATATAAGCCACATTTTGAATTTCCTTCTCCAAACTGTATTTCATGATTACTATTAAGCATGTCTCCAGTGTAAATCTGGTGATTGGATCGAACAGTCACTCATATTGCTCATATTTCTGTTTATCATGCTTTGGATGAGATATCCAAATTATTATTACTATTTACGGTCCCCCACCACTGCATGTCGTTAATCCTCATAACAATTTATACACATGTTCTACATGCTCGAGAAAAAAAGGTACTCTTAGAGCGATGGTCGAAACCAAACAGGAAGTCGGCCATTTTTGGTCAAAGGTGCCATTTTGGTGTTTTACTCGTGTGGTATTTGAACGAACTCATCCTAGGGCTTTAATCCCAGTGCCACCAAAATTAGTCAGGATTCTCAGGAGGCATGTGTGATTAAAAGTTATTAAAAGCTTTTTCCAAAGACATGGCATGTGCAAGGGGCAGGTCCACATAGTTTAATGTCTCACCATAAATAACTCAACTGATATAACTCCCACATAAAACAAGATATCAGTATAATGCCAAAAGGTGCACATGTCAATATGTGGTTTATGAATTAGCCATGCCCCCTGGTGGCCTTAAATGCTGTTTTTACGTGGACAGCCATTATTTTGGCTAAGTGAAAAAAATCGTGTCCACATTGGGTCAGACAGCAGAAAACAACACACAACACACCGACAGATTTCGACTTATTAAAACGCACCCCTCTTCATCTTCTCACTGTTCCCTCCGGACCAGAATCAAAAGTTCCCAGAGAAGCGGTGTTACGGTTAAAAATATCACGTTATAACGAGATAACTGTGTCACTTAGATGAGCAAATATATGGTAAATGGTTGTACGATCCATTAGCAGGGCCAAAAGTGGAATACCCCAATCAGAGTTCATCTAAGATGCACAGCCAGACTTTTTAAAAACAACTCAAGAAGCAAAAAGGAAGCGAAGTTAAACGACAATCGTGTCCATTGTTTATGGTGCTCTGAATGTAACCGCTAACTGTTCGCTAACAGCTAGCCTAAATACGGCTGGTCTGACTGGTTATAATTAAGAGGTGTTGGGTTCTTTGAAGCCCTAATGTTATTATTAAGTTCATATAATATTATGTATAGAATATGACTGAATGTGCACTTACCGGATGTAAAATAAAGGCCACAGATGTAGCACAGTGGGACTTTGGTTGCCACAACACAATTAAGTCCGATAGTATTTGGCATCTGTTGACGGCGCTCAGCACCTTAGCTCTCCTTACTCCACTTAACGATATACAATGGTACTTGGTCTTAAACCGCTTGTTTTTGAAAAAAAAAAAAATAGACATGTAGCCGACCACAAACATGATTTTACCATGTCTCCTCTGTAGTGTCGCTAGGGTCTGTTTCCACCACGCTAAGATGGCGAGCTGCGTTGCTATGTAATTACGTCAAAATGTTCCGGATGTCCGTCTAAGAGAATAGCTATCCAAAGTTTTTTGATACATCGATGGGTATAGCTGTGGCACCCGCTCAATACTGATGATGCGCCATGTGGAACGGTCTTGCTCTATCTCTCAATAGTAGTCCCACCCACCTGGAAGCAGAAAGTGACCCATTTAAAAGTCTAAATGGCTGGATGCGAAGACCATAATGACCTGATTTCAAGTCTGGCTGCAGTGAGGTTGAGCAAAGTGTGGGAGGCAGGTCAGCAGGGGACGTGGTGGTAACGTGGGCTGAGCGGCGCCGTAAGTGCGAGGGCCTCCAATGCCGCTAGCGGCTTTAATTATCTTTAATATTTCAATTCTGGAACTGAAATCCAGCATAAATACTGAACACCTTTCCAGATCTTTGTGGATTTCCTGATTCCAAGCTCTCTAATTAATGTCTGCAGTTCAATTTTAGACAAGCATTACACTAGATACACACTAGTTATTTTATTGCTTTGGAGATCCATTTGAATTTGACTGTTTGTTGGCTATTTCATGATGACCATCAGAAAAACATCTGGGCTCTTCTACCTTTTCTTGATTCAGAATAAGCTAATCTGGCTGTTTTTAGAGCAGGCGTTTGTTTACAGAAACATTCATTTACATTAAACTGTACAAGGTATCTTGTATCTTGTACAAGGAAATTAACCAATGGTTTTTTAAAAAAATCATAGTAACAGAGAATTTGACATGAATTGATGCTTTTATGATAAAGTCCTCTTTCATTATTCCCACAAAAATGCAATTTCCACCTAAACTGAAGCTATTATTTAAAGTAAATCACTTTCTAACATCCAGATCTAGACTTCTAGACTGATCTGGACTTGTCATTATTTACTCTTACTACATTAATTAACATGGGAAGAACAGAGATGTGACTTAAATGAAGTGTTGATAAACTAACCAAATTGTTTGGTGGTCCAGCTGTGGAACAGAGGGGTCATTCCTCCTTTAGGACCAAACTGAAATTCCTCCAGTTCCTGAATGCCTCGCTGTGATGTAATCAGACGCTTCATCTTTGTCACAACATTAACCTGAACAGAGGACAATATATGTCAGAATAACACGTTTCAGACATAATGTGAGGTTAGAAGTTTTGCATCTACTGCACCATTTATCCAAACAAAGGTTGAAAGGAACTTATGTCAGATAAAATATCAGAACCAGGTAGAAAATCCTGACTCAGTCTTCCAGATTTTGTTGTTGGACTTTAATCTGGCATTCTACATACATGTGAAACCAGCCTGGTCACTTGTACAAGCACCACAGTCTCGGTCCTTTCTAGCATCTTAAAACTCCAAGTTGCTGTTAAAGACTGATACATCTTATATCTGGTTTGGTCACAAACATTCATGACAACAATTATCTAGCATGGGGTTTATATGGCAGAAAACAGCAGAGTATGAAGCTTTTTGACCTTTCCAGATCCACACCTGACTAACATTTTACTTTTCCCCTCTTATAGACACATTGATGAGTGACTTCACTTTTACCTGCTCATTGACTGAGTTTTAGGCTGGCGACAGAAAGATACATCCGCCACTGCCATTGCATATATTAACTAGAGCGTAGCATCATCCATTTTTACAGTTTGCAAACAAAGATTATGTCGAGTTCGTGTAGTGCAGTAGGTAGCACAAACAGAACAATATGAACTTGTCGTCTTTACACTAAACATGTTTATGATCGTTAGTACAAGCAGTGGACACCATCTTATTTTTGCCAGATTTAATCCTGCAGGGAAACAAGTTAATCTACTATTAATATTTTACTCAGGATTTTTGAACATTTTGAAGGTCTAAGTGTATTTCGTCATATGTCCTGTGTGAATCAATAATTCTTATATTCCAGTCTTAAAAACTTTTCGTGTGTTGTTGTCAGCTGTCACTCCTTTCGGTATGCGTACACACCGCTGAATTCAGTTGCTCTGCAGATTTTTTTTGGCTTTGATAAACAATAAACCTCCTTGCTCATAAAAGTCTGGTAGACCTTCGTCAAACCTAGAAAATTAGGCGACAATCAATGTGAAATGGATGCACTAAAACAGTGGTTCTCAAACAGTGGTACGCATACCACTGGTGGTACTCGAGCTCCCTCAGGTGGTACTTGAGGGGAAATCATATCTTGCGAAATCCTCAACTTAGGGCTCTTTAAACAGCAATATCTCTGGAACGGTTTAAAAGTTGGGTTAAAACGGTTTAAAAGAAATGCTTGACAGCATTCACACAATTATTACTTACTTTTTTGTTCGGAAAAGACGAGAGATTTTGTTATTCCAAAGCTAGCTTGCTGATGGAAGAGCTTCATGTGATTGGCCAAGTAAATGTCCTATCAGATCGTCTTGCTCTGTCACATGTTGTTTCACGTCCAATTGGACTGCTTTACATCATCACGTGGTGTATCAAAGATCTAAATGGAAAAAGAGGTCCCACTCCTTACTAATTTGTGTCTTGGAAAAGACTACAAACATGTTTGGGGTTATTTTAGGTGGGCGAAATCAGTCACACGCCATCTTTGGCAAAGTCAATAGCCTGTAGGAGGCGTCAGGTGCAATAAGATGAGTGGTTTTTTTCTACAGTTTTTATACATATATATCTATATATAATAGTTACATTTTACCCCCATTATCACTAAGACATTTGTAAACACTTTCAAAATGTCCCAAAAGTTGTTTATTATAGTGTTTTTTCAATACAGAGATGTGAAATTTCTTTTTTTCCAATCATGGTTTCTTTCTCTTTATGAGTGGAAAGATTTTTTTGACCCAATAATAACATGGATATTATGAATGAGTTACAAGATGACTATTTTATGAGCTATAATACACAAACAATACCAGGTGAGGATTACTCCAAAAACCCTTAAAGGCTCTGAAGTGTATTAATTTTCAAATATAATGAAAATAGTACAAAAATGTTTACAATACACAAAGTATGTTAAATTCATATTTAAATAAGTGTTGTCTTCTCTTTGTTTTGTTTGTCCGATATGTAACTCCAGCGTGTGTGTTGTGGACACGAAGCATACCAACAAAACCCGCTGGCAGCTCATTCAGCCTCATAAATGTCCATGCAGGCTTCAGATCAGAAGAGCAGAAGATAGAAGAACGTAACTCCGTAGGAAGCACAGTGACTCATTTACATTGCAGCATAAAGCTGTCAACATGTCCACAACCAAAAAGTATATATCCAGCAATTTGTAAGCTTTCAATGCTGCGGCTATGTACAACCCAGGATTAAATAGTTCCAAATGTCGCCGTACTCCACAAGCAGCCACTTCGACAGTATTGTTCCACTGATTTTCAATTTCAAATAGATCAGGTGATGAAACACCACGTACATACAACTTCTGTTCTTATCTTTCGCAATCCCTGTCCGATAAATGTTCAAGATGGTTCTCTTTTGCTTTTAAGGGACTTGCTTTTAGCTTCTTAGCAATTTCCTTTGTGTAAACACTTTCTTGCCACCAGCTAGTGCGCATGTGCAGGATTAACCAAATGTAAACAACAATCAATGTGTCTATAGAGGATGTGCAGCAGACGTCACCGAGTCACCTTACTTTTGTCCTTACTCTAAACCAGTTAACTGGGACAGATTGTAGCATGTGGGGTCAAATGGTGACTTCATGCTCCGCGTTCGGGTGTAGGAATATGCACGGCCAAAAGAACAGCTTGTCGTTCTACAGATTACAGGAAAATGTCGATTTATTTGCAGATGATGCAAGTCATTGTCATAAGGATCCAAAAATGCCTGATAATGTAATTGATGAAAAACTTGATAAAATGGTTTCTTGGCTTAAGTCTAACAAACTCTCACTTAATATCAAGAAATCAAGTTTCATATTTGTTGGAACAAAACCAAATGTTTTTAACTCTAATTGATGATATTGTCATCAGGAATGTAAAATCAGCAAGATTCCTTGGTGTTTTAGTGGATAAATATCTCTAGAAAACACACCACAAGTCTTATAAGTTCAAAACTCACCAGAGCTGTCGGCATATTTGGGAAAATGCGCTATTTCATAATTACAAATGTTGCAATGATGGATCATTATGATATTCTTGATCTTCAGAAACGAGCTTTAAGAATAATATTCTGTTGAAGACACTCATTTGCAAAAACAGGTGTTCTTACTCTTAATCAAATTAATAAACTGCAAATCAGACATTTTGCATTCAAATCCATAAAAAACCTTTTGCCTGAACAATACTTTCTATTTTAATGCTGATTTATCACATATACAGTATTTAACTCAGACCACTCTGTCTTAGTTTAGTGTATTATACAAAGAACTGCGCCTAGAAATCCGATCCGAGAAGTTATAAACAGAACTGGTGATAAAGGGGACGTCTTGGTTGAGTCCAACCCTCACTGGAAACTAATTCAACTTACTGCCAGCGATGTGGACCAAGTTCTGAAACTGCTCGTACAGGGATCGTACCACTGGTACCCCATACTGTCAGAACAAACCCCCACAGGAGTCCCCGAGTTCTACAGAACACACAGCCTGGTTGGGTGAACTCCCATCCCCCCCCCAGGACCCTGAAGAGGGTATAGAGTTGGTCCACTGTTCCATGATCAGGAAGAAAAGCACAATGCTCTTCCTCAGTCTGGGGGTTTGACTATCCGACAGACCCTCCTCTCAGGACCGGGGAGTCTGAGGAGTATGATCCCTTACAGCGCACCCGCCAACCGCCTTGTTGGCGAGGGTCACTACATTCTAAGTATGCATGAACGCTTTTTTGTCTCTAGATATTGACCCTGGTGACCTCTCCTGGATGTGCGCTGCTTCCTGCCTGATATTTGCTGGATAGACTCCAACTTCCCAGCAACCCTAACTGGACTAAGCAGAAAGAAAATACAAATGGTTTTCGCTAAGTTAAACAAAACCGTAAAACATTACCATTTGCTCAACAACATTCTGCAGTTTGGAGCATTCATCTTGTCGCTCTGCAGCTGATGATGATGATGAAGAGTGAAGCAGCTGGTCACTCTGAGAACTACAGGGAGGAAAAAAGCTGTTAAAGATACTCAGCTGTGGAAGATCTGGCTGACTCAATGTCCGGGTTTTTGTGTCCTAATAACAGATCATTCTGAATCATCACACAGCAAATTCATTTATATTTTGATAAATGTTCATATTTTCAGTGTGAAAATATAACAAGAATGTCACAAGTTTGGAGGGAAAATCTCTGCAGCAGTCAGTGGAGACACGGAAAATCAGACTTCAGGATTAAGGAATTCTGAGATTTGTGTAGAAACTCACTTTCTCATATTGATGATCTTTGTTGCCACACTAAAGCCTTCCTCGTTGAGCTTGTCCCACTTCATCATCAGGTTGTGCAAGTCAGCCGCATTGTCCTTTATCTTCCGAGCACTCCCCGTGACTTGAGAGAGTTTACGGTTTGATGAGTTCGCCGCGATGTTGCCTGAGAACAGAGTCGTGTTATATTTTAATCAGATCGTTCAGGAGAAACGGTGGATAGAAACATAGCTGTTCAGTTAGCTGGTAAGAACAATATCCTCTGAACTTACGTTCAAATGAAAACTTTAGATCAGATTCATAAAAATAAACCTGTATGAAGACAGAAGCTTCAGTTTGTGTTTCTCATGTTGCTTTAACACAGATTGAAATCCAGAAACACTTTGGGAAATCTACTGAACATTCCCACGATAATGTAGGATCAGGATTTGGTTTCTACAACAGGAAATACGTTTTGTTTGGTTTTTTTTGTTTAATGCTGTAATAGAAAAGATTTCCCTATAATACAACCTTCTTGTTCAGCATTTCCTAAACTTTTACCAAACTTTTCATCCACATGAAAATAATTCACATGCTGGAAGTCTGGGCTCCACGTAAAACAGGGATGCACAGAAATCTATTTTTCATGGATCTGCACGTACGGCAACAGAAACGTATGAGCTGGTATGAGCATGTTTGGACTCCATGCATGAATGTGAGATATATAAAGTACAGAAACTCTCCTTAAACTGAAACATTTTGTAAAATGGACAAAAAACCTTGACGTCTCTGAGCGGATGTAAAACTAAACCCCATTTAATCTCATTTACCTGCATGTATTGCACCATAATAAAGTTCCATTAGGTAAATTTATAGTAAACTGATCATTTTTCTCTATTTGTGTCCCATTAACATGTCACACCAGTGATGCTGCTGTGAAGCACACACACACATTTACACACCACATAACATGATCTCATTCAGACTTTTACTATTTTTGTCCACATCCAAAACTTAACAGAATAAAAATGTTTTCAGAATTTGATTCCTCTGAAGTTGATAATAAACCATAAGCGTCTCGTGTACTAAAGTATTTGTAAAACATAAGATAAAATGTAACAACAGCTCTTCTTCGTTTCCTACAGACCTCGGTACCAGACCTGTACACACAAATTAACCGGAAAGCAGACTTTATGTGTTTAAATGTACAATGTGAACAACTTCACAGATTCCGACACGGTTATGATTTCTAAATGATCACAGTGATCTGCAGACCGCTCACCTTCCATGGGTCACGTGTTCCTTTTTCCGGGTGTTTCCTGACGTTTGGGCTCCATACCGCCACCTGCTGGAGTGGAGTAGGAATGACGTGGTGTCGCCCACAGCAGGTGTTTCTCTGCCACAGCAGACTTGTACAGCTTAACATCTGTGTCTCAGGGTCTGCAAAAGTTTGTTTTATAATCATTTTTATGGACAATGTAGATAAATACATTATATGTAACTATAATACCACAAAATCAAAATAAAGGAAAAAGGATCAGCATTTATAACAATTTAAAGCACCAACAATAATGATAGTTTTTAGGGTTTGCAGAGGATGGTATAGTTTCTTTGTACTGAATCAGTTTAAGTAGGAAAAGTTTTAAGAGGGGCATTTTACCTGCAAATTTACATTTATTAATATAAAATTTTGCAAAACATTATGAGAAAATTTATTTAAATAAATCCCTTCTTTCACATTCTGATATGACTGATGAAGAATATTAAACTTTTTCATAATATTCTAATGTACCTGTATTTTTGGCTTACAAACATTAACCCAAATGGCTCCTGTCTACTTTGACTCATTAATCCAGAGCTACACTCCCTCTCGACAGTTACACTCAGCCAGTGAAAGACGCCCAGCACTCCCATCACTACGTGGTGCTAAACCAGTAGCCAGACTCTTCTTCTGTTGTTGATGGAACGAACTGCTAAACTGTTCACTCTGCAGAGTCCTGATCTACTTCCAAGACCAGTATAAAGACGCAGCTCTTTAAGCAACATTTCTGCTCTTAGTTGTGATCAATAGAAATTAATTAACTTGTTCTGGTTCTTTGCGAAAACTCAGATCTAGTGAACAGAAAAAAGGAAAAATCAGTGCATGTAGCACTGCAGGCACCGCCTGTTCCCAACTAGGCTATTATTTCATCTGTGAAATGGGACATTTTAACATAGGAATCTGTAGTCTTTGCTCTTTCTTGTAGCAGTGGGGGGGTGAGCTGCAATTTTTTGGATTTCCTGGATGGGTTCAAAATGCCAGAGATGGCGGCCTGGGCAGAACTTAACTCTTAAAGAGAAAAATAGATAATATCACACCCTTTGATATGAACCAAATTCTAACATACACAAACTGATATGATTATTATTAATATGAAAATGGGAAAATATCATATTCATACATCTAAATGGAAAAAATAAAGAACCTCAAAACTACGTTTCTAAAACGAGCTTAAAATCTTCTCTAATAAAACTGTTAGAAACACATCAATCAAATACAAATACAGGACATTTGTAATAATTTGTTACAGTTTTTTTAGATTTTAAATAAATGTATTATCAATGTCCCCAATATTAATGAAATAAGTCATTAAGCAGCATCTTCAAATGGTTTGAGATGAGTGAATAAGTATTTCTTAAGTATAGATAAGTCTGCCTGTGTTTTCATTTTTATTTTATTTTTTTATTTATTGAATTGTCTAACATGACATTCTAAATGTTGGTATCTTTGTTTTGCTGTTTTTGTGCCCAAAACATTTTTATTTTTGTTGTACAGATTCCTGCTTGAATATGTAAATATTGCATTGTTGAATAAAGTTTTGGGAGAAAAAAGTACCCGGCTGTTTCATTTCAACCGGAGGGTTTACTTTAGAGTCAATGTAGGACATTTAGTTGCCTCAGCAGTCTGCGTACTTCACAGTGTGCAGTTTATGGATCGGAACCTGATCAGTCATGACGATGGTTGTGTGTCGTTCATGGAAATGCGGATTCGAAACACGCTGACGTCATACTGGTGCGCCAAGTCCTGTCCCAAATCGAACCCCCAATCCCAAACTGAAAGCTTGAGCACTCTTTTTTTTTTTTTTTTTTTTTTTAAAGCTTTATTTGAAGTTTTTTTTTTTTTAACAAGTCATAATAACAACATCAATCAAACTTGAATACAAAATATTACAAAGTCATAGAAAGTGAAAAATACAAGGGGTTACAGGTTTCATAAACAGACATTGTACGCAATGCAAATTTCAACTGTTTTACATGCCTTTTGATTTTCGGAGTTTTTAATAGAAAGAAAATATTGTTTAAAGGAGTTATAAAA
>JBAMHX010054054.1:0-17677 GCA_037177515.1 Pseudomugil tenellus
ACACCAGAATTCAATAAACTGTTGAACCTTTTCCCTGTGTGGGCTGAACTTCCGGATCTTCTTGTACTATCATTACACATGTTGACTTTGCTGCTGCACACAACAACTACACCTGCTACGCTTAAAGCTTCTCATTAAGCCCATCTTCACTCTTAAGTCAGCGACAAAAAGAAAGAAATAATAATTCACGAAATGAGTTAATGGAATGACTACAACAGATGTACGTTTAGTCCTGGAATAGAATTTTAGTTGACATCAATTGCAATAACTTTCAGCTGATAACAGGAGTTTGGATTGCAAGTAAGAATGTGTCACAATGCTTGTTTTAAGACGAGGCATTAACTTAGTCCCGGATTAAAAACGCTGCTGTAGCTGATCCAGTTTTAAGTCACTTGCAGCAATTTTAAGCAGTTTTATCTTAAATTGATTGACTTCTAACCAGAAAAAATCGAATAAACTAAGTAAATTCTGGAATAAAGCCATCAAAAACAGAACGATTTAATTCCTGTGAAATGCTTGCAAGAGACTATGAATGACCTTTATTATATTAAAACAATATGCTTCACAAAAGGCTTGCATATTATTTTGATTAAAAAAAACAAACACTTTCACATGTGCAAAAGAACATATTTTAGAGCTAATACCTCAGCTTAAGTAATGACAAAGAAAATACTTTCTTCAGGAAGTATTTTCACATTGCAGTAGTATTTAGAGGTAGAAGTTAATATTTTTGATTGCTTCCATTCCAAAAGTTATCTATGAAATAAACAACGTATGACTTAAGAGTTTACAAGGCTAGTTTTAAACATTTGTTTTCAATAAAACAAATTACTTTTACTTTTCATGTTATCATGAAGCTTAATCACGTTAGCTTAATTTGTATTTATTTTCTGCATCATCATTCGTTTTGTGTTCCTTTTTGTTCCTCATGAAATTGGCAAGCTTCTTGTGGATGGCGATTTTTGTGCTTCTGTACCAAGAGGTGAGGCTGTAACAGGAATGTAACATATTCAGTTTAGACTTCATTTTGTTCCATGATTTAAAGGTCCAGTATTGTGCTAATTTGTCTTTTATGAGCTTTTAACCTTCTATTAGTGTTAATTGTACCCTAAAACTATCCCCCAAGTAGTTTTATTTTTTATCCATTCGTTTTGTAGTTCCTTTGAAAAGAAAGGCACAGCTTTTGTCTGACCCAAGTGCTCCGACACACCGTGGTGGAGAGTCTCCCGCTCTTACCTGAAAACTTTAGCGCCACTCTAAACTACATCATGGGGTAGGCGGGGGAGACGTGCTTTGAGGTGACGTCACGTGCAAGGAATTGTGGACGCCTCTCTGGCTGCTCAGTGTGGGCGGGGCGTATGAGCAAGAGCAGCCATAGTAAACCATTCCAATTCCAGGTAGAGACCTTGCAGCAAGAAATGAGTGGTATGGTGCAAATTGCAAAATACATATAATCATAAATGTACACAGGATAGACTGAAACAGCAAATATAACAAAATATGGTAGCTTTAAAGTAATGCTCACTGAGGGAAAATGAGCTCACAAGTTCCAAACACAAATATAATATTCTTACTTTTTAAATAAACAGAATATGCCACCACTGGAGACTGGAGACACAACTTATATTTTGGGGTTCTTTAATCTCACCTGCTCAACAATAACAAAAAAGAATATGAGAGGCATTAAAATAATATGAGGTTACGAAATTATCTTTTCTCAAAGATATGTCCCACTCTTATTGCATCAGTATCATGTACAACATTCACAGGTGGGAACACACAGCTTCAGCACAAGTTGAACAAGTGACACTGTTACTGGCCTCTGAACAATAGTAAAGAAGCAACTGATTGTACAAGAACAACTGAAATGGTCTTGTGTCTAAAAAGAAATAAACATATAATCAGTTATCAGTTTACTGGGGACACAACATTTTGATGTGTAACATAAAATGAAGAAAATAAAATACAGAGAATACAGCAGTGTTTTTTTTTTTAAATACTCACAGTCCAAAATGTCTGTGTAAATGCTCCGCTTACAGAACACAATGGCGGACGGCCTCGTGCAACATGTAGCTGCTCTGTACAGCAAAAACAATCGTCACATAAAGCATTGCATCTGAACAGCAATTGAATATTGCTACAAACCAAACTTACAGTGTACTCTGTGCCTACTGTCCTACCAGGAAGGTTTCCAACCATACTCATCAGAGCTCTGTCTCAACCTGCGGTGGGAGCTCTACCTCAAAACATTTTTATTTCGTAGCATAAAAAAAAAAAAAAAAAAAAAAACTAACCTTCTCTTCCTGTTTTCCCAGACATCATCACCAGACATCACCAGACATGTCCGGCACTTGGGGTGTAACATAGAGCCCTCTGGTTTCCAAACTGTGAACAGGATTCTCCACCTGGCTACATATAAATTGTGGGAGAAGAATAAAGATAAGATATTATTGATAGAACAACTTTAATTGTGATTTGAAACCCTCAAATGATTAGTTGGGGTCAGCCAGGCAAGGGCTGAGTGGTAGTTCAGGTATGGCGACATCAGCCAAGGTACAACAAAACTACTTATACAATTTGGCTTCAGCACTTTCTCTCTGTTTTCATTCCTCAAAGGGGCCATATTATCCAAAATGGATTTTTATGAGGTTTTAACCTTCTATAAGTGTTAATTATACCGTAAAAGAATCCAGGAAGTAGTTTTATTTTTCATCCATTTTTGGAGTTTTATCTCTTTAAAAAGAAAAGTGCAAAAAACGGCTGACATCACCGTGCCGACGCGGCTTGGTGGTGTCTCCCTCCTCCCTTCCTGAAAATTTTTAGCAAGCTATCTTTTCCAAGAAGTGGGCTCCCGGGACGTTAGTCAACAGACACGCCTCCGCACACCAAGCCGTTAAACATCAACGAAGAAGAAGACTCACTCTGTACACCACCACCAGAAGAAGACTTGTTTACCCTGGCAAAAGAAGAAACGCTACGAGAAAAATGGTCAACGCTCAACAACACATAACAGAAAGTGTGAGCGACACTTTTCTGAAGACAGCTTCCAGAACTTCGGGCTCTTTAAAAGTGGATTTACTTCGAAGTTTATTTTACAACCTGGCATGATTCCTACTATCATGATGAATCAGCGGTAAGTACGATGGCATTAGGCCTAGGAAAAGTCAATGAAACTATCTCATAAATATCAATAAAACATACTGAACTGCTGATATATTAACCCATGTAATAGCCAATTCCTCATCTGCACATAGAAAATAGTTATTTATACACTTTGACACTTCGTACAACATATTTAGAGTCAGGGAGACGAAGTTCTGCTTATCTGATCCGCTGCAGTAATAGATAAAGATCCGGCACAAAAATGTTATAGTGTATTTACTCCAATATTTATTTTTGCAATCCATCCGTTGCCCTCTATTTGGCTGTATTGCCCTCATAAAGCAGCCAACGTTAAATGTCGTGATTTTGTGTTATTTTGCTGTGTATGAACCATTGTAGTCCACAGCAATCACAGCTGCACGCAGCAGCTGTGTAAATCTCTAAAACTGCATTTATTCACCTGTTCATCACATAGATGTTTTATTTATATTGCAAATGCATCGCAGTGAACACTTGATTCATGCCTTCGTCATATCCATGCGCTCATTTGTATCACAAACATGCCGCAGTGAACAGGAAATGTTTTCATTCTCTTACAGACATTTTACAATAGCTTTGACTGTTTACATGAAGTTCGGAGATTATGCATAATCTTAAAAAGACAATATATTTTTTGTATTTTTCTGTTCGAAATAAGTATGAAAAAAGAAAATGGAAAGTTTTTTTTACATGCTATTTTCCTGTTAATATTTTAGTTTATTGTACTGTAAAAGTTACATTGATAGACAGCACAGCAATAGCTAGAGTAAGAGAGTTGATATTGCAAATGATAATAATCTCTTACAAAAGAATATTTTTCAAAAAGAATTTGGCATTGATCTAAACAGTTAACATTAGAAATTTGAATGAACAATGTTAAATCTTTATTAGGGCAGATGTTTACATGTGGAAGTGTTTTGCTGGCAGTATATGCCAAAAAAACAGATATTTGTCCTGATATATATTTTTCATTAGAGATTTCTTTATAACATTAGTTGAAGCTTTTGATTATCTTTTATATACTGCTTATTTGAAAACACAAAGTGAACCTAATTTCTTGTTTTAATGACAGGAAGCCTCCAGCTACACTACAAGTACTAGATCACTAAATGTTTCTGCATGATGTCCATGCTATTTATCACAATGATGCATTTTAACAAATTTATTCACCATTTGTGCACACACAAAAATCTATGGACATGCAAATTGTTGTGCAGGGCTTTCAGGTTCAAATATAAATGGGCTGGTGTTCATGATGTTAAAATACTTTCATTCAACATACTACACTTGTGATGATTACAGCTTTATGTCATATTGCTACCCATAATTGTAATGATGAGTACATATTGAAAAGTAAATATCATAGTTTATGTAAGTGGTAAATACTTTCATATTAAGCTATGTAATTCTCTACAGCTTGCAGCCTCAAAAACCTAAAAAAACATATTTGTGAGACTGTATTTGAACAGGTGTACAAGCTTTAACTGCTACTTCAGATAGTTGGACTCAGATAGAAACGTCATGGCTACAGCTGTCTTCAACCCCAATCAAAGCTTCTACATCTGGGATTGTGGACAGACCTAGTAAGAGGCCACGTTTGGAAATTGAAGAGGAAGAAGACATAGATATCTTAGACGTATCACTACCACATGATTCCGCCTACAAACCTGGAGCTTCTCAAACGGATGTGTCTGAAATTACATAAGAATTACATCCATTTGCTTCTTTATTAAAATGTTAAAAAATATAAATGACATAAATGGGTATGTCAACGAGCTGATACGTCTCGTCTTCAATGAGATCTTTCCTGAGCATAGCAGATTTGTGGACCAGCTAACGTCTGTCCATGTGCCCAAAGATGTCAGCGCACAATGTAAAAAAAAACTGTCCAAAGATGACGTGATCTGTGTCCAGGTCTAGTCGAGCAGCGGGAAGACCTGATCAGGATAGAGAAACCCAGCATACTGCCCATCCGAGTCGGAAACTCTGAACAATCCCCAACACCAACTGACGATGCTCCTGTGTGCAATAAATCTGAGACACCTGAACAAAGACAAAAACATGCATCAGTGTTTACTTTTTATTCTTGAATTTAATCCTTGGATTATGCACATAGTAGCACATTATTAAAGTTTAATTTACTTACTGTTCTTGTGCTCTCCTACGTACTCACCCACATTCTGCATGGTAAGATGTTATGGATGTTTTATAAGGTGTATATATTTAGGCAATTTACATCAAAGCAAGGATGACCATAATGCAAGCAGCAGGAGTGGGCAGCTGATTAATCCCCTTTACAACCTGTACATAAATAAAGGAAGATTTTGTGTTAAAATGTACACATCTGTTTGTTTTTCACTTCAAAATTTTGCAAGCTAACATTGAATCACATTATTTAGTATAGTATTGTTTTATTTACCTCAGACAATGGATTTATTGGTACAGCTTACATGTAGAGAAGACCTGAGCAAGATTATTATACAGTCAGTGTTGATGAGTTAGTACAAGAAATACAATGCAAATTCACTACATGATTACAACCAAAAAATAGTGTTGTATTTACTTCCCATAGTGTCTGATCTGAACCGCTTGTTTTTTTAAAAAAAAAATTAGATGTGTAGCACAAACATGATTTTAGCATGTCTCTGTAGTGTCACTAGGGTCTATTTCCACCACGCTGCTATGTAATTACGTCAAAATGTCCCGGATTTCCGTCTAAGAGAATATAGCATAATATGGCCCCTTAAAGGAGGGCTCCTAGACAGCCACCTTTCTAAAACAGCACATTTCTGATAAGGTTGTGCAATGGAATTATAGAAGGTCTGTGCTGAGACATCCCACGTTTTTTCAGCAAATAACACTTTGCAAATAACAGCTTTGTGCAAAAAAAAAAAAACAAACAATTTTGTCTGTCAAACTTTTTTGTCTTTCACACAAAAAAGGGTTGCAAATTATGTGTTTAGTTTGATGATCAACCAAAGCCCCTAAAACTACACAACATAGCTGGTGAAAAGCTGGCATTGTGATTGAAAGGGCACATTTAGCCTGTCTTGATTTGGGTCTCCATGCCGACTTCTTCACCAACAAGCAGTGATGATCCAGAGCTGGGATAACAAATACTGATTGGATTTTTAGCACTAAGAAAAAGGATGCAGTAGCATGGACAAAACATAAACAAAGTACCCTCTGGGTACATCATATGATCATCTCTTAACAGTCAGCCTCTGAACATTTGGCTGTGAAGTGTGTTATATGGTGCATTATCTACTGGTCAGACTGAATATTACTACAGCAACCGCTCAACAGCAGTCCACTCATCTTTTCCCACTTTCCCCTCCCCTCGCGGAGCAATTAACTCTCTAAGAGCAGCTTTCTGAAAGCCGCTACAGTTCAAGCAGATAATAACAAATCAGATTTCTCAACTAAAACATACGCCAGGTATACACTTTTTATTAAAGAGAGTAAGAATGAACAGGTGCACCACATGTAACAGGTTAGCTAAACAACAGATATTACTCATGTTTTACATCCAATGAACCCTCGAAGCGTCACAATAAAGGCACCCTTTGCTCAATAGGATAATCTTTGACACTGTAGAGGAATTGCATGTATCAGCTTAATTACCTTGCTCTTAATTAATGTCTAGCTGAAAGGTCCGACCATAAGGTTCCTAAACTCATGTCATTCTGACCTTTAGTAAACCATCTGCTAAGACCTTGGTTGTTGTAGCCAAAGCAAGGCCGGCGTCCTTCCATCAGAGAAATGTTTAGAAAACAGATTGGTGCAAGTGACCAGAGTCTTTAAACAAAGCTCCTCTATCTGACGGGGGCAGAATAGCTCCAGACTTCTGTGGGATCCACAGATCTTTAGGGAATATTCTCCCCGGGTTATAACCTCGTACCATGTCTGTATGTCTTGAAGTTTTGTCCCTTCATGTTTCAATGTTTAATGTATGTTCAACTTCTTTTATCTTTATTATTAAATTTATATTCTTTCTCAATCTAAAGAAACCAGTGTCCTCATCCTTGACAGGAATAACGGTCTCCTACAGTTGGTGTCAGAAGTGTCTCCTGTGAGAGCACAGACCAGAACATGCAAAGTGTGAATGGCCAAAACCTGGATAACATCCAGCCTCTGTTCAGGAGGGCCTTCGCCTGATCTGTGCTCTGCTCTGCCAGGATTGTTCCTGCGTCTCATCCTGTCAAGGTCGACTGGTAAGTCGACGCACATCTCTTTTTCTCTCCTTGCTAAAGATTGGGGACTAAGACAGCCTGAAGGTGTGAGCAAAGATGAGGTTCTATGTGAGAAAGTAACAGGAAGGCCGTAGATCTCACCCAGTATGGTGGGAGCGGATAGAAAAATCCTAGTTTTCTTTAGAGAATGAAAAGGGTGACTCCACTATAAAAATAGTGAATTTTAGAAATCCTTCCATCACAGAGAGCATGGAAGGTCCTCCCTAGAAGAGTGGAGTGAGGTTTTTTGGTCAGCCAGAGAGAGAATGAACCAAAGCTCTGCCGGAGATGTCCAACAGTTCTAAGTTTGAGGGAATTCCCCCCCTGTGTCTACACAGGGTCAGACATGGGTTTTTAGCAGAACCAGCTCAAGACACCAGGCTATTTCCCTTGACACAAGGAGAAAAATCTTTAACTTTATGTTAAAGACAGAATGGCTGAGAGCATGCAGATGGGCATCGACCTGATTTGAGTAAAGATTGTTTGTTTTCCTGCTGAGGGCATTTTCAGTCCGACAGCATAAAAAAACTACCAGAAAAGGGTTGATTAAGATAAAGCCATCCCCAAATGTGTAGGGCACATTTGAATCTAATAAAAGGCTTAATCGGTCATAGAGTGTTCAGAACTTGGAAGATCTTCATCAGAAGGAAGAGCTGGTAAGACTACCAACCGAACTACTGGTCTGGTGAAGATGCCCCATTTGATGCTGATATCACTTGACCTGAGGTAACCATCATCACTCCTATGAACAGCAACAACTTGTCCAATTGGCCACTGGGTTCGAGGCAGATGTGGCTCCACCAACATGACCACTACTTTGTCTTGCAGATCAGGAGGAGAGGATTGCCATTTTTGCCTTGTATGTAATCCTGGTAGATAGTCCCGTACAAATCTGGACCAGAACTGATCTGCAAAGATCTGGGAGTGTCTCCAGCGACGACGACTTAGCATCGCATCCTCAGGGTAAACCAGTGGTGGAAGAGAACCATCTGGCCGCCCCATGAGCAGACTGTTTGGGGTCACGGGGACAGGGTCTGCGATTACAGCGGATACATAGCCTAATGGCTTAGAATTGAGGAAGGCTTCCATCTCCAGTAACACCGCAAGTAATACTTCCTCTGGTACAGGTTGAGCTCTGATGCGGGTGAGGAGAGCAGACTTGACAGATCATATCTCTCCCATACACTACCGAAATGAGGAGCAGCTGGAGGGTTGAAGTTAAACTTTATCTTTTGCCATGCTAGTTGTTGTTGCAATGCTGGTACTATGTTCTCAAAGGCCTTTCACAACTCCAGATCCAATTAGCTTTTGTATTTCTGTCCTGTAGACCTCTGTTCGTTTGAGATCTCTGAGGAGCCGCCATTCAGCACTCCACAGTAAAGATATTACTGATTCTTTTGGGGCATGTAATAGCGGCATGGCTGCAGGACGCAGGAGAGGTGTATCATACCTTCTGACCTGATCACCTTCCACCCAGACTGTCTTAGCATCCAATAAAGACACAGCCTGTTGGATCCTGTTTTGACCGGGTTACATACCTCAATGTCAATGAGGTACAGTATCAATTGGCCAGAGCCTCAGAGGAATATCTTGAGGGATGCCTGTGATTCCCGGCTGCTTGGCTGCAGCAGGTAACAACATAGATCTCTCTGACCCATCGTCTAGGAGGTCGAATGTGCTTAGACTGCAGGTTGGTCTAAGTAGAGTGAGTCAGAGGTAGAGTTAGTTAAGCAGCTGTCTTCATTTGCTGCTAAATCTTTACTAGGTTTCTTAGACCTCTGGTTTATCTCATGAAGAGCTAATATGTGTTTCCCTTGACAGATTGCACTGAACTGCTTGGTGGTTCCAAGAGCAGTACCAGCACCGTTGGTTCACCTGAATCCACTCCTCTTTGAGGCCATGAAGGAGAGTCACCTGTTTTGCAGACCATCCATCAAATCTAGTAGGCTGTCTGTCCTTGCTGCCCTTCACACTAACATGGCTGTCGAAACTTAGACACCATGACTCTTAACTAAGCCACTCAGATAAATTGTACAGTGTGTGTGATGTCCCAGGCTGTTTGAACCGTTGTTGACGAAAATCGGCTCTGTGTTCTGCAGGAAGTTTATTAATAATAATAATAATAATAATACTAAATTTTATTTGTAATGGGATTTATTTATAATGGTGGTGATGAGGGGGCATATGGCACGTGAGTTTGATTTTATGAGAGCTGTGGGTAATGGGGTCCAGTTTTCTTGTGGAGGAACTCATCTGCCGGATAAGATCCTCTACCTCTCCTGAAGTGGTATGAAGGAACTGGGAATGCGAAATGTCTCGGGTAGTCTTAATCAACAGGTCAGGCTGAGTGGGGATAAGAGAAGAATGGATATTTTGGATTTTTTAGGAGAAAAATGTGATAAATTTATCACAGTGTTCTTCCGTATGATCAAGATGCGGGCAGGTTTGTGGTTTGAGAAGATGGTTTATTGGTGAAAATAGCTTTTTGGAATTCCCAGGACTGCTTCCGATAAGTTTAGAATAGTACTGTGATCTTCGAGAGAGATTTGGAGTATGCTTTTTGGTGCTGACGGTAGGCAACTTTGTGAATTGTGAGACCAGAAGACAGAAACCTCCGCTCCAAGGCGCGTCCCACCCTCTTCATGTGGCGTTGCTCCTCAGTAAACAATGGGGCTGATGACATGAATGACACAGATCTTGTTTTAAGGGGGGGCATGTCTCTCAAGGATCTGATGTAGACTATCATTATAATAGTCAATGGTATCTGATGTGGGAAGAGGGACAGGCAGGGAGATGAGATGCTCTATGTCAGTGGCCAGATGGTCTGGATCAATGTTCTTCAGATTTCTGGTAATGGCACTTCAAACAAAACAGCCTTATGGTCAGACACACCCAAATCATGCACCTGAACATTTTTTACCAAGGCACTGTCTTCAATGATCAAATCGAGGACATGCCCCCTGCTGTGCGTGGGAGAAAGAACATGTTTTAGCTCAAGAGTATCAAGTAGCTGAAGGAACTCTGTAGCAGCATGGCAGGAGGTAGAATCAACATGAATGTTGAAATCTCCAAGAATCACAACATTTGTGGATGTGATACATAGTGACATGAGAAGTTCATACATTTCTGTGATGAAAGGAGGATTGGGTTTAGGTGGCCGGTAAATGAGAACCACGGATAAAAAAATGGATGCTTATATCTCAATGCCAGACACTCACGTGAGGTGAAATTGGGAAAAGGGATGGAAGACGGCTCAAAACAGGTGTGATGGATGACTGCCAGACCCCCACCACGACCAGAGCTGCGGGCCACGTACGTGTATCCAGATGGACAGGTTTCATTTAGAACTGAGTACACATCAGGTTTTTGCCATGTCTCTTTAAAACACATAAAGTCCATCTTTCTGTCCATAATGTAGTCGTGAATTAAGCAAGATTTATTAGAGAGAGACTGGGTATTAAATAATTCAAATGCGAACAAAGAAGGAGGGCTGATTTTGGGTAGTGGACACAGCAAACTGTAATCCACTCCAGGTTTTCTTTCCTGCTCAGTCCCCAACTTAAGCAATTCAGAGTGCGCATTCTGATGACGTGTGTGATGACGCGACCAGTGAGAGATCGTTTGTGAGACCGACCACACAGATGGAATGGAGCCGGTTCTGAAACAAGCGAATCCCCATCCAGACCCCTATGGACGTAGCAAGGTCTGCAGAGGAGCCCCAGTTGTTTAATACCTGATGGATAATATCTGATTTAATATCTGATGGAGTTCTGAAGTGGTTCAACTTCAGAAGTTGAGCAGCTGTGTAGCGAGCATCACCGCAGGTGACCAACTCATGGCTAGTCACCCCTGGCTGGCAGTACAACCGAGGGCGAGATGGACCGGAACGCCTCCGAACACCAACACCACAGAGATCCAGAGCAGGACACAGGTCTTCAGCACCCAGGACGCCAGGCGTGGAGGTGACACCAGGCCCCTAGTGCGCAGCAGATCCACTTCACAGCAGGAAGACAGACGCGGATGCACCGCCGGTCACCACCAGAAATCGTCGATCCCCCGCAGGATCCAAAAGAGCAGCCAGGAGAAAACACCGGGTCAGGGAGATGCCAACCACTAAAGCCGAACACCAGCACAGGAGGCAGAAAGCCCGGTAGGCCACTCCACCAGCAGGCTAGCCGAAGCAGATCCCATCCACACGGCCTTTTGGACTATCTATACTAGACTTTCCTTTCTCTTTTTCTTCCTACTGTCATTTCACATGCCTGATGATCAACAAAATAACAGCATAAGGACACAATTCCATCTCACAAAACTTGCAACCATAGATTGCCACAGTAGCACAATTGAAAAAGATTATATAAAACTCTATGGTTTCTTTTTTTTTTAAGATCTGTTGTGCTGCTGTTGTAGCTATGTACCAAACAGGGCGGGAGTTTTTGACATTGCTATATCCTCTCCTGAAAAATAAATCTGGAGCAGATGGTGATGATAGGTATGCTCCATAGCACCCTTTTCAAGCTACTCTTGCATATTTCCTTCATGTTCAACCTCAAGCTCCTTTTCACATAATTAGCAAGAACCTTTTAACTTTACTTATCCGGTAACATCAAATCAATAAATTCACCTCATGAGCATTTGAAAATTATCATCGGAGCGTTTATAACCTCCGTCAAGGAGGTTTTGTTCTCTGTCATGGTTTCTCTGTGTTTTCCAGTTGGTCCCTGAATCCATCCCTGCACAGTGTTAATAGGCTGATTCACTTCACCTATTCTCTCTACTTATGCAGCAAGCCCTGGATTACTGACTGCCAGATCTTCAGACTTCTTCTGAGCCCTTTCAACCCTGATTTTCCCAGTTACCTGAACTTGAATCCCTTGTCTGTTGTCCCTCCCTCTTTGCTCCACCTGCTAGCCCTCCTTGTGGCTTTTCCTGTTTTTTTTAAGGATCTTAGACTAAAAAAAGGATTTTGAGATTGGATTACAGATCTACCTTCACTCCCTCCTTGGAGGATGGACAACTGATTAGGTGAGGACAAACACCTATATTCAGATCATACTCTTGATCTAATGTGTTTTATGTAACCTTTGGATTTTCTGGAGATAACCCATCAACCTGCTGCCCCCCCCCCCCATCAGTCATACTTTCAAAGATAGAAAGGACATCTCACACACTGCTGAGGTGCCTGCTTGCTGTTTCCCAAGCTGAAACAAAATTAACTATTTAGACTTTGTTTTTGGGTTCACCTTCTGATCCACGGCAGTTCTCACTAGCATTTATCTATTTGTCTGTCTGTTGGTTTGTCCATCTGTCTGTGTGCAACATAACTGAAAAAGTTATGGATGGATTCTCAACAAATTTTCAGGATCACCCTCTGGATCCAGGAATGTTTTGAACGATTTTTTTAAAATTGCAAAATAGCCACTCATGTCATTGCAGGTGACACCTTCGACAGGGCGTTTCTGTCTGCTGTTTTTCGCTCATACAAAGATCAGGTGTGACTGAGTAATATTTTGGGATGAAGTCACAATATGAGAGAAAAATGGTCATGGCAGAGGTTTTCACTCTCCCAAGTGTTTTTTTTTAGTTATCTCAGCCAAGGAGGTTATTGTATAAAAGACTGTTATTTAACTGTTCAGCCCCCATAGTACATTTAATTCAGGGTTTGTTTGTAGGGTTTGTAGTACCAGGTGGCCACCCGGAAGCACTGCTTTATAATCTGCTGTATAAAACGTGGCTCTCAGAAGGATCAATATGACACGGAGACGCCCTTCAAAATTATAGTGTGTATCTATATATATATAAAAAAAAAAACACACACACACACAATAAAGGAAAAAAATCAGCAGTAAATCCTGGACCTGGATTCTATCGTCTTCGTGCTCAACAATATGATCCTCTGGGATATATTGTTCCATATACAGCCAGAGCTAAGATCATTATGCAGCCTCTTTGGGACAGGAATAGAGGTTGGGAACCCCAATCTCCCTAAAGAGCTGCTCCAAGCTTGGAAGTCATGGGAAGAAGAACTTCCTCAGCTGTCCCATATCACCATGCCCAGATGCTACACTGAGTGCAACACAGACTGCAGTACCATCACTCAGACCATCGACATCTTCTGTGATGCATCTGAATGTGCTTACGGGTCTGTAGCTTATCTGCGCAGTGATAGTGGTAACGGACAAGTTGAAGTGGCATTCCTGGCTGCCAGATCCAGTGTTGCACCAAAGAAGCAACTATCCATACCCAGACTTGAATTGTGTGGAGCATTGACTGGAGCACTAGCTTCAATGCTGCTTAAGGAACTCATAATCCAGATCAGAGAGGAGGTATATTGGACAGATTCAACCACAGTGCTCAACTGGCTCCAATCTGACTCCTGCAGATACAAAGTGTTCGTAGGCACAAGAGTTGCTGAGATACAGGAGTTATCAGACATCAGGGCCTGGTGCTACATTGACTCAGCCGCTCACCCAGCAGATGGGATCACGAGAGGGAAAACCTTATCCCAGCTCACCGGAGTGAATCACTGGAAGAAATGGTCCCTCCTTTCTTGTCCAACCATCTGACCAATGGTCTGAGGCACCGGAGAAATGGAGGAGCTGAGGAGCACAGTGTTTTATAGCTTGATAACAAGTCCAACAAAACCAGTTCTACCTAATGTTCAGCAGTTTCATACGTTCCAAGATCTTCTGGATGCTACTGCGCGAGCTTTACATGGGGCGGCTAGTGAAAACCCCCACTGCTGACGATTATCATAATGCTGAGTTGGTGCTCCTAAGACATGCACAGTTGGAAGACTTTCCTGAAGAGTTGACACTGCTCAAATCTGGTAAAGCTCTTCCGTCTACCAGTAAAGTGCTCACATTAGCACCGGAGTATGATCAATCTTCAGGCCTAATCCTTGTCGGAGGCAGGCTCCACAGATGTGACGGCCTGAGCCCAGGTATGCTGCACCCCATTCTCCTATCCTCCTCTCACCCAATCTCCAAACTTTTGATTTAGCAATATGACCATCAACTGCACCACCCTGGAGCAGAGCGTGTTTTTGAGGAACTGCGTAGAAAATACTGGCTACTAAGAGGCAGAGAGGCAGTGAGGAAACACCAGCATAACTCGGGTAACTTGTGCGGAAAATGCACTTAATTTAAAAGTTCCCTATAGACTTGGCTGCCTTCAGGGCTTAGATTGTCCATTCAGATGTGGAGGAATTTCATGTATTAACTTAATTACCTTGCTCTTAATTAATGTCTAGCTGAAAGGTCTGACTATAAAGCTCCTAAACTGATGTCATTCTGACCTTTAGTAAACCATCTGCTAAGACCTTGGTTGTTGTAGTCAAAGCAAGGCCAGCATCTCTCTATCAGGGAAATGTTTAGAAATAGATTGTGGCCATCCCGGCTGATGGCTTAAAAATATCCCGTTATTCCGTCATTGACTTTGGATACTTGACAGCAGGGTCTTTGGCTCATAAAACTTCAGAACACAAAACTGAAATTTTAGACCCTGGAGGTACATGTAGATGTCAGGCCACTGAAAGATGGGTTATTTCTTCATGTCCATAAGCCAATCCTGTAAGGAATATGGGTCCAGTAGTCACCTATTTGTATTAAGTGCAAGTTTATTTAAATAAATGGCAGGATCAGCGGGTGAAAGGCTTTCCGTATAGTTGTTTTTAGCGTTAGGAGTTTGAGCTTGTCATAATGTAGAAACATGGGCATAGCAAACTTCCGGGGACAGGTCTGTGTATATCGTTTGTTTGTAAACATTGCATGGGATTTATGTGATGTATGAGTCAATGTAATTGTGCAGGAAAAATGTCTGTTACAAAGCAAAGTTAAAGAGAAGCCAAGTTCAGGCTCAAGGACAGCAATTAGGCTGATGACTTACATAGTCATTATTTTTAAATACACTCAAGATGCTGCAAAAACAAGAAAACTGTAACATTAAATAGAAAAAGTCACTAAATAAATTAACAGAATCAAGACTAAATTCAAAAGAACTAAATTATGTAGGTGAACTGAATAAATGCAAGCCTGTAGAAAAAGAAGAGAAATAATAAGAGATCAGTTACTGATCACGTGCTGTGACTAAGAAACAGGAGGTAAATGCAATAAAAGGAAGAAGGGGGATAATTTTACAATACAAAGAATAACAAAGAATACAAAGAATAATAAGAAGACTAACAAGACTAACAAGAACATGAACAGAATCCCAGCACGAGAACTTTAAAGCCTGAAAAGAACAAAAATGCAGAGAACCCAACCAAAGGTCTGTCCAAAACCTAACAAACCACTTGGACAAAACAACTAAGGGGTCTATTTCACAGAAGCAGGATCCAGTCATCCAAGATAAAAGAGGAATCACAAGATGGACCAGACCTTTCCAGACATCTCTGCAGGATTTAGAAAAACTTGTCACTGATTTCATTTTTAGTAGACTAGCCTGCTGTAGTGCTGTCCCTACAGGTCTCCCTAGAAAGTCCATCAGACAGCTGCAGTTTGTCCAGAACACTGCTGCTCAAGTCCTGACCAAGACCAAGAGAATCAATTTATATAACCCCAGTCTGCAGAGGTTTACACTGGCTTTGTGTCTCTCAAAGAATCAATTTACAAATCCTGCCGTTAGATTATAAAGCACTGAGTGGCTTAGGACAAAAATACATTCATATACATTACCTTCTTTAATTTCTTTTTAAATTTGGCTTTTAATGCTTCCTGCACCCTGCTGTAAGGCTTTATTGTAAAGCACATTTAAAAGTACTTTAAATGTGCTATCCAAAGAAATGGGCCTTTTTTCCTGCAACGGCAACAGAATGATGTGTTTCTGTGCCGATGCAGCCATTTCTTTCTACCTTCTATTTCCTTATACCCCCCCCCCCCCATTAAATAATGTCATGTAAATTCAGCAATAAACAATTATTTAGGAAAAAAAAATCTGAATAGGGAGCCATACACCCGCAAGGCTTGTTTTGATCAATATGTCCAGCACAACACAACAGCTAGACCATCATTATAGCGCTGTGATGTTGGAGACGACGGGTTAAAAAATATCAGAACATCAAAACTATCCCATCCAAATTCCACAAACTGCATGTCTTTAAAACGTGCTGTCTAGCAGTGATTAAATTATTTCTTGGAAGAAAATCTTTATTATAACATGCTTAAATCAGTTTGGCATGCTGCTTTTTGTTAGTAAGTAATGATCTGTTGGAATCTTCATGCACAGCTATGGTAAAAACAGGTGAACAAAGCTGCACATGGATTTATTTGACTAAGCCTCTGATAAGTAGATTAAACTTAAGTGTTTGTTGCTTTGTTTAGGACTAGCTGCTAAATCAAGTTTGCCTTGAGCATTTCTTTTATTTGAGAAGATTAGTATTGGTAAACTCAAAAGCACTTCTCTGGAATAAATTAATATCATCACAAAGATGCCATCAAAGGTAATTATTTCTTTATGGTCAGGAGTGCAGACAAAAATACTATAATCTTTGTGCTCTAGTCATTAATCTCCATACAGTGACATCGCTTCTTTCAAATTCTGTTATTCATTTTATACCTTTGTCCGCCTTTCTACGTCTTCTTCTACTTTAAAGAGACTGTGACTGGCTACGCTGGGACACGGAGCAGGTGAGACGTGACACGACGGATTTATACAGCACTCAAACGGAAAAGGCTGGTCAGCGGAGAGTGAGACACGTAGCAGTCTGTGAAACGCCATATCCAGTTAAGTAAAGGGGTGTTCCCCACTGATCTGCTCTTCCAGTTCTTTCTTCCTCTGTGCAAATTAAGGATGATCCTGTTATATTTAGACAGTAAGGTTTGCCTTTTGTGTGTCTTTCCCTCCTAGCTTGTACACAAGGCTCCAACAGACAACTGCATCAAACATAGTGGACTCATGCCTGGTTGTTTAACTTTGCTTATTCTATTTGGATGCTTTTTATATATATTTTTAACAGAACAATCTGCTGTCTAGCTTATGATAGTCTAAATCTTGACATCTGACTTGTTATTTATTTTTTGTAAAACAATTTTTAAAGTTTCCTGGATTAAATCTTTTAACTTAAAAATTTGTGTCATTTCTGAAACCTTTGGTGTTCCGAAAGAAACCTAATAATTAGTACTCAGCTTTTGGCTCTGTGTCATTACTGGTTATACATAGACTCTATGGACTCTACATAGAGTCTCCTGGATGGCACATCAGTACTCACCATGAAGAAACCAGCACCAAAAAAAAAAAAAAAAAGAAGGGGGGGAGGGGGGGTGGGGAGAGAGGGGGGGGCGAGAGGAGGGTGTGCGGGTTGGGTG
>JBAMHX010054165.1:0-17661 GCA_037177515.1 Pseudomugil tenellus
TGTATATATGTGTATATATGTGTATATATGTGTATATATGTGTATATATGTGTATATATGTGTATATATGTGTATATGTGTATATGTGTATATATGTATATATGTGTATATATGTGTATATGTATATATGTGTATATATGTGTATATATGTGTATATATGTGTGTATATATGTGTATATATGTGTGTATATATGTGTGTATATATGTGTGTATATATGTGTGTATATGTATACATATATATATATATATATATGTATATATATATATGTATATATATATATGTATATATATGTGTATATGTATATATATGTGTATATGTATATATATGTGTATGTATATATATGTGTATATGTATATATATGTGTATATGTATGTATATGTGTATATGTATGTATATGTATGTGTATATATGTATATATATGTATATATATGTATATATATGTGTCTATGCATCAAGTTGAACTTTTCTGAAATACACAATAATGACATCTGGGTTAGGCATGTCAGATTACGTACTTTACATACTTTGCGGGTCACTGCTTCTCGTCACCTATCCATTCTGTTAGAATAGACAGATGGGGGGCTCTCTGTTCTGTCTTCTTATGATAAATAATGCTACCCATGTATCAAGCTTTATTTCACCAACTGAAATGTTATTTTTACGATTTTCTGAAATAGTATTAGGTTTTAAAACTGTACAAGTTATCATTATTGCTAACATAGATAGAAAGGAGAAACTGACTTCTGCTTAATCTATGCAGTGGATCATGGGAATGGTTAGCCTCCAAGAAAGTAGTGGAACAAACCAGAGAATAAATAGAGGGACAGGAAGTAGTCAAATCAATTTTATTGTCATGACATATTGCACATGTGAAATTTAATTCCTCTCTTCCATGGTTAAAATGATTCCAAGTTAAAAAGAAGAAAATGTGGTATCACCCACAAGCAACGGTAAATAATTATTTAATATATTTATTCAGTCAGGCAGCACTTTGAGGGTCATGTTCTTTGACTTCTCAAGTGCCTTTAATACCTCACACTTAATAACTCAGAGTCCTGTCATCTGCAGAAATACTCTGATGACTCTGCAGTTATTGGATGTATCAGTACTGGACAAGAAGCAGAGTACAGAGAACTGGTCGCTCAGTTTAGTTGAATGGTGCGGTAACAATCATCTCATTTTGAATACCAACAAAACAAAAGAGATGATTGTTGACTTCAGGAGGAACAAGAACACACACAGGGCTGTTTCCATCCTGGAAGAGGAGGTGGTGGAGGAATACAAGTACCTGGGAGTTCAGCTGGACAACAGACTTGAGTGGAAAAGCAACACAGAGAACATTTACAAAAAAGGTCAAAGCAGGCTCTACTTCTTAAGGAAGCTGAGAACGTCTGCACCAAAATGTTGCGCATATTCTACAAGTCTGTTGTTGAAAGTGCATCAGCTTTGCAGCGATTTGCTGGGGGCAACAGCTTTAGAACCAAAGACTTGAAAAGAATCAACAAACTGATCAAGAAAGCTGGTTCTGTGATCGGAGTAACTCTGGAGTCGCTGGAGCTGATCACCCAAAAGAGAATGCTGCACAAGCTGATGAAGATGATGGAGGATTCTTCACACTCTCTCCATGACACAGTGATGAAACATAAACAGTGATCATCTCCTCCACATTCAGTGGAGATTGTTGTCTTTGCACCACATGGCCTGTTTACTCCTGTAGCTTGTCACCTTATTGTTCTTGATGAGACTTGATGAGATGAAGGATTAGGTACAAGGCAAAGGGATATGGGATAGAAATGAGATTGAGCCAAAGAATAACCTCACCTTAAATGCAGCAAACATGAGGACTCATAATAATACTGTGTTGGTATTGAGTGGTAGCAGTTAGTTATTGGGCCATGTATCCTGGTTTAAGCAGGAACTTACACCCCTGCAGTACAACAGCCACTTAGCAAAGCAGAGCATCGTTGTGTGAAAGACTCTGAGCAAGTCTGTGAAACTTGACCAGTTTTGTGCCAGAAAATTTCCCAACAACTGTGTGTGATAGATAGTATATGTGTTAATTGGTAAGAAAGTAACTTTAATTAGATCTTTGTGCTGCTTGTTGTCACCTCTTTGAGAAAGATTAGGCTTGTCAAATAAAGGCTTCTTGTAAAGAACTGTGTGTTAGAGGGAATCAATAGTTTCTCATATCCACCACTTTCCTGTTATGACACCAGGTGTCATAGATTGAAAGGGGAAACAGACTTCCGCTTGATTTATGCAAGAAAATCAAGGTCAAGAAAAAAAGTGTCAGGTCTGGGAGGGAGGCGAACACACACGCTGGATGTTCAAGTGACAAAAACAAACTTTTATTCCAAAAGGGACTGCAAAAAGCAGACGTCAGAAGCAGGGATAACAAAACGTTCTGGCAAGTAGGGAAGGAAAACAGCTGCCTTAAATACTCAGTGACGAGGAGGGACACAGGTGAAACACATGAGGGTAATCAGTATGCTGGTAGGAGGAAAAGACACATGAGGGAGGGGCAGACAAAGCGGCTGAAAAATAAAAACACAGGAGGATTAGACAAGAACTAAACACCTACAGGTGAACATGTAAATAAAATGGAAAAAACCTAGGCCCAGGAATGGAATCATGACAAAAAGTTAAATTGGAATAGAGAGCTTATAAAATAAAATATGAATAATAAGGAAAGAGAAATAATGGGTACAGTTACATGATGCTTTTAATTCCGAACTATTAATTCTGAATGAACTAATTCTGAATTAAATTCATAAAGCTTTGTGTTTACATGGAAATTTTAATTCCGAATAAAAGGTTCACATGACATCACGTTTATTCTCATCTCTTAATTCTGACACAGAAAATATTTTCCTGTTTGTAGCATTAGCGGCTAAATGGAAAACGATCTAATATAAACCGTTTTAGCTTAAATTTTGATTCAATTTTTGAAGTACAAGCTTGTTACAAGTATACAACTTCACTATATTGAGCAGCTGAGGAGGAGAAGAAAAAATAGACGGGCGAAATTTATTGAAGAGGGGATATAAGAAAAAACTTTATTGCATTTACCAAACAACAAGACGGGAAGCTGAAGATGCGCATGTGTATTATTGAAGCGGGAGAAGGTTAGCATGAGCACAACGACCTGAATTAACCACAAGAGGAATTAAGGGTTTACATGAGACAGGAATTATTTATTTAAAATGAGAATAAACCAGCCAGTTTATTTGGAATTAAGTTTAATTACAAATTAACAATTCCACTCAGAAGTAGGTGTTTACATGGTTACTTTTCGTCTGTTTAAAGCGGAATTAACATTAATTCTGAATTTAAAGTCCCATGTAAATGGGGCCATTGTAGCAAACTATAAAAGGAAAATAAAAAAATATAATCAGGTATGTGAAAAGTGATAAATGAACTAATAGAAAATAAAGATGTTGAAACCCTGTACCCTATATACAAAATGAGAAGTAACAACTAGTATATTGATAAAAAAGAAGTTATGCTCAGAAATGTCATACTTTATCTGTTAATGTAGAGCCCAGTCTAGCAAAGAATAAAGAAATAATGGAAGGCTTAATGGAGAATAATCTGCATACTTACAAGGCTGTTGTGTAAAGTTTGACCCAGGGATTAGCCTAGTGTGAGTAATAATGTGTCTGTATATGGAACAAAAGCTTCTCGTGGCTGAATGAAGTAAAAAGATGAACATGGAGTGTAAGGAGGCCAGAAGGAGAAAGCAGGAAAAGGATCGCTCCGGAGAAAAGACATGAGTCGACCTTGACAAAGAATTTGCTTGTTGAAGTCAGATGAAAAAAACCCACTCTCTGTTTGCCTCAGTGTTATTAGACTGGTAAGCTAGATCTTTGCCTGTTGTGCAACCGTATAAAAATGTGATGAACTTTTTCACATCTTTCATCCGCTCAGAACAAGGGTGGTAGGTACCTGATGAGCTGCAAACCATTGCAGTTACTGATGTCTTCATTTTGCTGTTTAGTAGAAGCTAAATGCGGCTAGTTGAAGCTAATTAGCTATAGCCCACAGCTAACGTTTTGCACAAGTTGGCTGGTTTACATGCAATAAATTAATTTCCTTTCATTCATGGACCGAAATTTTTAACTATAAGCCAATACTTTTTCACATGATTTGAATCTTCCTTACTAGTTAACAACTCATTTTTTGCCTGATATGCACACCCTCATATGAGTGACAGATGACCTATTTACAGGATTGGTAAGCTGCAAAGACAAAAACCCCGCCATCTTAATGAAAACAAAAGTAGACAGCAATAGAGCTATTGGTTTGGCAAGAAGCACAGGCCAAAGTTAATTCGGCCAGAATGTGGTTGTTTATTATTAACTAATTCTGCGCAACCAAATGAGCCACAGACCGGTACCAGTCCCCGGCCCAGCGGTTATGGACCACTTGCCTAACATGGTCTTAAAAAACATTTAATATATGCATAATGGTTGCTGTGTTGTCCTTTGTCACAACAACAGCATAAAGAATGGTTCTTTAAGTTTTTTTTTTCCTTTTGAAGCAGTACACTGTAAAATGAAAAAAATAACCTTCATTTTAGCTTTCTTTGTTGACTTTTCTCACTTATACAATTATGTAAAGACAACCTACACTTAAATATATATAAATGAGCAAGAAGCATTTGCAAAACCCGGAGAAATGTGGCAGCATTCAGCATCTCTTGTTGAATATGTTGAATACAGTTACTCACTAATATTGTGCATTGAATGAAGTGGTCAGCCATCAAACAGGAGTTTTGCATAGTGTCAAGGTAAGCTTAACTGGCCCACACACATCACTTTAGGGCCTTTCCTACTCTAGGAGCCTTTTGCCATTACTATAACCTTTTCACAATTAAACCTGTTTTTTAGTAGTATTTCCAGAATATCCTATAAGCTATATATATGATGTTTCCATAATAATAAGTTAGTAACATAAGTTGTGACAAAGATACTGCTTCACTGATTTGGATTTTAATGTTTTGCATATGCATATATGTCATAGAAAGAAAGAACTGATTCAATTATGAGCGATTTATTCTTTTTAGGTTGGCCACCAGGGGGCGCTCAAACCTGAAACCTTTTTTCGTAATATGTCTGAAACTATTCATCCGATTGATCTCAAATCAAGTGCAAATTATAGGTCATGACCTGAAGATGTGTCATATAATAACCTGAGTGTAATAAACCGTTAATAATAACACCTGTGCCTAAAGATCTCTGTACCACACCAAATAATGACTTTTGTCCAGTGACTTTGGCTTCATTAGTTATTAGGGGTTTGAAAAATTCAAACGCTCACTGAAAACTTGCATTAAGTAAATAAATTATTAACTCACCGATTTATGATTTTCTGTTGCATATCCAGCTGGAAGAAGGTGGAGTGTAGTAAAACCCTAGTTTTTATGAAGCCAACAGAGCATCGTAGCCTTAGCTCATACGCCTCCGTTAGCTGATTAGCCATTAGTTTTTATGACTGGTTAACAAGCCAAGTTAAGATAAAAGTCTGTATTCAGCATATGAATTATACGAAGAAAAACGTATCATCAGATTAACAACAGTCTATATAGATAATTAAAACTCTGGTCATTTCATGTAAAGTATATACACATTTCACCAGTGACATTGATCAATATCAGAGACGGGACATTTCCCGTTTATTTAAACAGTTTTATTAATTTTAATAGATGTGTCAGATGCTGCCTGTGATTCCTCCACTACATCTATCACATAGAATAGAAACTGTAAGTATCCGTCTTGTCCACTTCAGACTGCATCTTCCATATTAAAATAAATGTTTTATGTGTTTTTAATTTAGCTGTGGCTTCTTTCCCCCCCTACACCTCCACTACTTCCTGAATTAAACGGCTCCTTTTTTTCCTCTCTTTCATTACTGGATGAATTAATTTATCCAGGTGTGTCTGGCCATTGCTGTTGTGGTTACTGAGGTCAGACACACCAGGATTAATTACTTCATCCAGTAATGAAAGACAGGAAACAAGGAGCTGTTTAAGTTCAGGAAGTACTTTTTGAGCTGTCATCACCTGAGTCATTCGTAATTCTACGTTTTTCTCTGCATAGACACCATCTCATTAATTGCAGACCATCTAGCATGATGCTCAGAGGCTCTTTTTTTTTAAAACTTGTCTTGTCCAGCATAAAGGCGAGGAGAATGGTGATCTGTCCGCTGTGCCATGCTGACCAAATTTATTCTGTTAAGAGGAAATATATGTATATACATGTATACAAAGTTCCTCTTGATAATCTGAATTCTTTATTTATTTTATTGGCATCTTAGTTCGACAGAGTTTCCATGTATTGCTGGACACGGATGGAGGGAAAAGAAGAAAAGATAAGAAAACAAGAGAAAAGGAAAGAGAACACAAACAGAACATAAAGAAAGAGACAGAAACACACCACAAAAAACCCCCGAAATCTAACCACCCATACTTTGCCATTCCGCACACCTGGACAGAAATGAAGGGAAAAAAGGATCTCATGAGCTCCCGCAGAGTAAACGAATAGGAATACGGAAAAATGACTTTTACTAAATAATCTAAAAGAGATCTTAGTGTCATCATGCAGAACGTACAAGGTGAAAAGTGCTCACAGGAAAGTGAACATGCTCAGGCAACCCCCTCCGCTCAAAAGGTCAGAGGTCGGCCAGGAGAATCCCGAGACCAGGACAAACGGCACCCCGAGACCCCCTGTAACTGGGCCCCCATACACGCATGCACACATCCACCCACACCCACCCCTCCTAACTCCAATCTTTAGGCACGCACATCTCTTCACACTCACCCATCCATATTCACCCCCAGTACCCCCATCCATAGTTCCACATGCACCCCCATACACTACGTCACACCCACTCACGTACAGCGACCTATCCAAACCAACTGCTCCACCCCTCTCCAGCCAACACCTACCCCACCCACACCTAACCCCCCAATTATCTCCACCCACCCAATCACCCACTTTTCTCCCACCCCTCCCCCCTAAATACGACAGGTAGACACAGGCAAATACCCCAGCCCACCCTCCCATCCACTAAAATCCTCCCTACCTGCCATCCCCTTACACCCCCACCCCTCAAACCCACCCCCACACATCCCTTTTCCCCCACTCCCCATGTCCCTGCCCCACATTTTTCCCCCTTAGCCCCCCACCGGTGGCTAAGGGGACGAGAAGGCCAAAAGACAACCCCCCCAAATATCTGGTGTTGCTAATTACATGTTGTGAAGTTAGTACATCAAAAGGTAAAAGTTTTCCATTTTCTATTCCATTTTCTAACTGTTTTATTCTTTTATTTTTCCATTGGTGGAAGTTTATCATCTTTCTATTTTGCTGGATTTCGGGGTTGTTCCAGATGTGCATGATTTTACATGGAATAAGTTCAGATTTAGTTAGTTTCAGAAATTCCCACCAAGCCATTAAGGAGGAGCTGATGTTAATACTTTTAAAACACTTATATCGTTTAATGGTTGAGGTGATGAATGATTATTTTATTAATAAAATAGGACGGTAACTGGATGCAAATGTGTTTTTTTTCCTGGTTTTAATAATACTGTAATATTAGCTAAATTCATATTTGATATTGTTTGTTTTTCTTTTATTTCCTGCATCATATTATAGAAAGTGGGAGCCAATGTTGTCCAGAATTCTTTATAGAATTCAGCTGGAAATCCATCTGGTCCTGGTGCTTTATTGTTGGGCATATGCTGCAGAGCTTCATGTAGCTCATTGACTGAAATAGGTGAATCTAATGCTGTTTTGTTTTCATCTTCTAATTTTGGGAGATTGATATTACTAAGAAATTGATAAATATTCTCATCTGTTGTGTCTATTTGTGATTCATACAATGTTTTATAGAATTCTTTAAAAGCATTATTTATCTTGTCCGGATCGTGGCTGATATTTCCATCTGCATCTTTTACAGATGCGATTGTTGTTTTCTCCTTCTTCGTTTTTAGTTGATTAGCAAGAAACATTCCAGATTTGTTGCCATGTTCAAATTTTTCCAAGTGAAGTCCTTGCACTAGGAATTCTGTTTTTTTTTATCTATTATTTCATTAAGTTCTAGTTTAGCTTTCCTTATATAATTCAGTGTGTGTTCTTCTGGGGAGCCACGCTAAGCTTCCTCCAATTATTTCATTTTAAGTTCTAGCTCTGAAATTCTCAAAGTTTCCTTCTTTTTCTTATGGGAAGAAAAGGAAATGATTTTTCCTCTCATCACTGCTTTTCCTGCTTCTCAAAGAACACATGCTGAAGTTTCTGACAGGCTGTTGTTTTTTATATATATGGACCATTCTTTTTTGAAATACTCAATAAACTTAAATCTTAAATCTCCAGTTTCTAGTAGCTGGTTTGTTATTCTTACTTTTTAGAGTGGATGATACTGGTGCGTGATCACTGATGATTATGGGATGGATTTTTATCTCTGAAATGTCATTCAGCAACTAGCGGCTAGTTAGAAAAATAATCTAATCTAGAATAGGAATGGGGGACTGAAGAAAGAAGGTGTATTCTCTTAGTGTAGGATGGTGAGAGCGCCATGCATCGCAAAGACCAAAATCCTTCATATATTTAGAGTTTATGTAGAGTTTCTGAGGATTGCCAAGTTCTATAGGTTCCTTTAGTACTATGTCCGTCTGCCCCTGCACTAGGGATTATGTTGAAATCACCCCTGATGATTAGTGTGACTCTGTGATACGAGTGACTCTGGAGTGAAGTAAAGAGGGAGTGAAAAAAGAGGGGATCATCAACATTTGTACCATAAACATTTGCAATACATAACTTAGTATTTTGAATAGATAATACAACTATTATAAGTCTACCTTCCAGATCTGTTACTGTATTAGTGATGTCAATTTTTAGTCTTTTATTAATAAGAATAGCGACACCTCTCTGCCTGGAGTTATAACAAGCTGAGTATACATGTGGAAACTGTGGTTTTGGAAGAAGATTTACTGTTGATTGTGTTAAATGAGTTTTCTGTAATATGACAATGTCTGTCTGTGGTTCCTGTAGTCGATTGAAGATTTTTGACCTCTTTTTCTCTGTACCAGCTCCATGCACATTCCACGTTACAAATTTTATTGTGTTCATGATTTGACACCAGAGATGTGTCCTACATGTACATTACTAAAACGTGTATCTGTGTGTTTCACTGCGTATTTGAATACGTGTATGCATGCTAGATGAATATGCACCATACCTCTGTGAATCAAATGACTTCATATGTGCTTTAGTGTGCACTTCCTCGTACCCTGATGGTGGAAATTTGTGTGCACCTTGTGAAATGCTTATGTGTGTCAGCAAGCTGTGCCTGGCAATCAAGTCTCTGTGTGCGCTGTGGGTTGGAATAAAGTTACAGGTGAGATTTATATTATAGGTGAGAAAAGAAGTGAATAGTGATAATGGGACAGAAAAAGAACAAAAGTGGTGTGAAGACGGACAGTGGGTTATGTTAAATGATCTTTTCTGACATATATAGACTACATATGTACACACATAAGCTACATCTGTAAAAGATCACATTCATACATTCAGGACCACATACATACATATACACCCCTACAAGATCATAAAAACATACACACATTCTAGATCATATACATGTAATAATTCTAAGCTGCCATCACCTTTGTTAATCCGGTCTGGTCCGTTGTCAGAGGCAAAAGAGCACTCACCACACAACTTATGAAATGCAGGCAAGTAACTTTATTATACACTATGATGTCTAAAATATGGAGGACTGCAGGCTAGAAAGGGAAGGCTATGTCAGCAGGCGGGGAAGCCACTCCACGATCCGCAATTACTTGCTGCAAAAAACAAACACAGCATTAACACCCTAAAAGAGGCACACAGGAGAACTACAGAGAACTATGGGGGTTCACAACACACAACCTCTTTAAGGACCACTACAACAGTAGGTAGCTTTAGGTCACACCCACACTCAGTGCAGGTAAAAGGCAGAGCCCGACCCGCTGCCCCTCCCCCTTTAAATAACACCTGTTAACGATCTTAAAGACTATAAACACAATCTATAAAACACTGAATTCATATTAAAAAAACAAAAAGAATATAAGGATGATTAAAATGGTCGTGACTTATCCTGTCCAGGTCTGGCGAAAAGACTCTCCCGTGGGGCCCAGGGAAAGCCACTGCAGGACTACAGGACGTCACAGCTCTTGTCTAGTTGACAGTGAGTACAGGGCTGGCTGATTGGATCCTCAGGTTGAGCAGAGTCTTGTATTCGATTTGAAGATTGATAAGAGAGATTGGAAACACCAGCTCGGCACTCGCTAAGTCCACGTCCCTATCTACCTAAAGGTGGCGTCTAGCCTCCCCTCCTAATCAGCTGGAAAGCAGCTCCCCTACTCAGCTGTCTTCGCTGCCGGCAGCACTATAAGCTGCGAATAGCATCCACTCCCCAGAGTGCCTTCACTTTAGTAGCCACCAAGTAGTAGTGGTGGTCACTTTAGCAACCGCAGTCTGCTCTCTCCTGTAATTCATCCTCCTCCCACCTTTATCCCCTCTGTTGCAGCCACACCTGCTGAAAGCCAATCCCTCCACAGGTGAACATAATCATTAATCAGTCCAAATTCAACACACACATACTACAATACATTAATTCGTACCTACATACATACATACACACACATACAAGATCACATACAACCACACATTCTAGATCCCATTCATACAATAATTCATGACCACATACATACACACATGACCATATACACACATTCGTATAAGACATACATGAACATATATATACACAATATTCTATTAATACATTTCTGTAAAAATCTGTCAGATGAATGATGAAAAATAAATAGTACAGCACCTGAGATCAGTAGAGCCATGGTGTTGAATCTGGATCTCGATCCAGCTGGCCATTGATCAAAAAGTTATCCACCGCGATGACAGCTCGGGACCCTTCAGCGATGGCTTTTTTCCTGATCGGAAACAGCACTCTAACACAAGATAAAACCTCAGGAGGAAATTGGTCATTAACTCCGTACTGTGTTCCCTTCAGCTCTCGTCCCTGACTCTTAACCGGCTCTTTCTGTTTGAAGTTAACAAACTTCGCTACAACGGGTCTTGGTTTTGTAGAGCCGTGTCTCTTACGTCCCAGGCGGTGTACAATGTGGAAGTCCGATACTCTCATAGGATTACTCAGGGAGTTTCAGCTGTGTTTTGATGAAGTTCCTTACTGTCATCTCAGGATCTTCATCTGACTGCTTCGGCATCCCTGAAAACACTACGTTATTCCTCATACTCAGAGCCTGCAGATCAATCACTGTTTCTTTAATTTTCTATTTTCTGCTGAGAGTTCCTTCGGTGAGGGTATTCACTGACTCTCTGAGACTGGCGTTCTCCGCAGCCAGCACCTCCACCTGCTTTTGGCTGAACTCCAGCAAGTCACGGATCGCCTGAAACTCTTTATGGAACAGCTCCAGAAGGCTCAAACGGGCGTCTAAGCTGCTTACATTTTTATCAATGGATAAAAGATTATCCGTCAAGTATTAATTAGATGCTTAAATGGCCCCAGGCGAGTCTGGCTCTCATGGCTTCTTACCTTGAGCTGACGTGGAGGGAGTCAATGTTTTGCTAGGCTTCACCATGATGTTCTTGTAGCACCAGTCTATATACTCCATCAGACTGGCCAAGTCTTCTTCGCTGTGCTCCAGAGTGTACCTTTAAAGACACTTCTCCTTCTGTTTTCGTCATTATTATTTTTCTTTAAAGGGGCCATATTATGCTATATTTGCTGTCTCACAGTGTATCCTATGAATATCTATGATAATATTATGCATCTTGCAACATGCACCAAACTATAGTTTTGCCATTCCAGTCCTTTCTTGCTGTGAGGTTTGTACCCGGAAATAGGAACGGCTGACTGCGCGTTGCTCAGAGCTGCTCCTGCTCATTCCCCCCGCCCACACTGAGAAGCGATCCTATTTCCCCGCCCAACGTGTGACGTAGTTTAGAATGGAGAGGGTTTGGGTGTAAACAGTACCGGTACCGTTTACCTGTGAATACAAACTTTATAAATCATGGCGGTGCGTCTTAGAGAACCATATGTCCTGGATCCAGAATCCGACTGTGGGTGAGTACGCAGGAGAGCACAAGAACAGTAGGTAAATTAAACTTTAATAATGTGCTACTATGTGCTTAATCCAAGGATTAAATTCAAGAAAAAAAAAGTAAAAACTGATGCATGTTTTTGTCTTTTTTCCGGTGTCTCAGATTCATTGCACACAGGAGCATCGTCAGCTGGTGTTGGGGATTGTTGAGAGTTTCCGACTCGGATGGGCAGTGTTATGGTTTCTGGGTTTTGTCAGTTTTGTTTTGTAGACTTCCTGGTTTCCTGTTTTATTTTGTAGTCTTCCTGTTTTGCCCCATGTTTCTGTCTTTTGCTTCATGTCTTCATTAGTTTCACCTGTGTTTGATTGGTTATTGTGTTCACCTGTTGTAGTTCAGTTGTATTTAAGCCTGTTGGTTTCTGTTCTGTTTGCTGGTTCATTGTATAACGTTCTGGATTTTGTAAACTCTTTGAGTTCTTTGGATTCCGCAATAAATCCTCTTACGTTCCATCCAGCTGCCTACTCCTCTCTGCATTTGGGTCCACCACCGTCCCCGTGTCCTAACAGGCAGTCTGTTGGGTTTCTCTATCTTGGTCAGGTCCGCCCACTGCTCAACTAAACCTGGACACAGATCATGTTATCTTTGGACAGGTTTTTACATTGTGCACTGATATCTTGGGGCACAGAGACAGACTGTAGCTAGTCCACAAATCTGCCATGCTCAAAGAAGACCTCACTGAAGACGAGACGCATCAGCTCGGTTACATATCCTACAAAGTGTAAATACTTCAATAATGTTTAGTTATTTATATTTTTAACATTTTAATAAAGAAACAAATGGATATAATGTATGTAATTCTTACGTGATTTCAGACACATCCGTTTGAAAAGCTCCAGGTTTGTAGGTGGAATCATGTGGTAGTGATACGTCTGAGATATCTATGTCTTCTTCCTCTTCAATTTCCAAATGTGGCCTCTTTTTAGGTCGGTCCACAATCCCAGATATAGAAGCTTTGATTTGTGTTGAAGACAGCTGTAGCCATGATGTTTCTTTTTGAGTACAACTAACTGAAGTAGCAGTTGAAGCTTGTACACCTGTGAAAATACAGTATCACAATTTTTTTTTTTAGGTTTTTGAGGCTGCAAGCTGTACATCGCTTAATATTAAAGTATTTACCACTTACATAAACTATGATATTTACTTTTCAATATGTACTCATCATTACAATTATGGGTAGCAGTATGACACAAAGCTGCAATCATCACAAGTGTAGTATGTGTAATCAAAGTATTTTAACATCATGAACGTTAGCCCATTTACATTTGAACCTGAAAGCCCTCCATAACATAACTTCAGGGTACCTGCCAAAAACTGTGTTGAAACAGTTCTTTTTTATTTAGAAGGTGTGTTTGGAAATGGAGATGGTGCAGGAGCATCTATTGATGTAGCATTTGTAGTGTAGCTGGAGGCTTCCTGTCATGAAAATAAGAAATTAGGTTCAGTTTGTGTTTGAAAATAAGCAGTGTATGAAAGATAATCAAAAGCATCAACTAATGTTAGAAAGAAATCTATATTGAAAAACATATATTAGGATAAATAGCTGTTTTGCTGGCATATACTGCCAGCAAAGCACTTCCACATGTAAACATCTGCCCCAATAAAGATTTAACATTCATTCATTCATTCAAATTTCTTTTGTAAGACATTATTAATATTATTTGCAATATCAACTCTCCTACTCTAGCTATTACTGTGCTGTCTATCAATGTAACTTTTACAGTACAATAAACTAAAATATTAACAGTAAAATAGCATGTACAAAAAACTTTCCATTTTATTTTTTCATACTTATTTAAAGCAAAATAAAATACTAAAAAAAATTCTTTTTAAGATTGTGCATAAACTCCGAACTTCATGTAAACAGTCAAAGCTATTGTAAAACGTCTGTAAGAGAATGAAAACATTTCCGAAGGCACGAATCAAGTGTTCACTGCAATGCATTTGTGAACGGCAATTTTTCTATACTTCCAGGTTGGTTGAGATTGCTGCTTGAGGGAAACATAAAGGACATGCCTGTGTACCTAGAAGCCTAATGCCACTTATGGTGAAATACTTGTTTTGATACTTTGTTACTTATTAATAATGAGTCAACAGCACCGGTTTCTGGCAAAGTAATGACAAAGATGTGCAGAATAAAGGTTTCTTATCAGCAACATTTTTCCTGCAGTGTTACACAAATGTGCATGGTTGTTCATCTATGTGTGTGGCCCTATGATAGACTGGCACCTGTCCAGGGTGTACCCCGCCTCTCGCCCGTTGTCAGCTGGGATAGGCCTGTTTTTAGTATTGATTAAGTTTGGTAGATTCCAGCTGTGCTAACAGCAGTCATCAAACTGACATGCACACATGTCAGAAGACAGACCAGAAATCTAATAAAAGCAAAATAAGCACATACATTGTGTGCATGTGTATAATAAACTTAGAGATCATTATCACTTAACTAAATATAAATGTAGATGATAATGATGACAAGCATTTTTATACATCCTTCATTTACTCACAAAAAGACAAAAGAAACAAGACTGTCTGCAAAAAAAATCACAAAATTGTTTTTAAGACAAAACAATATAGGTGATTTAATCATGTTTGGGTTCACATTCCTCATTTTTTTTTATTTTGAACCCAAACTTCATTTGATACTGATTTTAATGGTTCTTATTATAGGTGGAATTTGTGTTTAATTCCTGTTTTCTAGACTGTTAATTATGATTTTGTAGAATATTTGTTTTTATAACATGGCAGTGTCAAAAGTGTAAGTGTAGTCCAGGTGTTATGAAATGTCATAAATACAATTTGCTAATCAAAACTGATCTTGATGGACGATTGTAAAAATAACTTAACATAAGCCTGCATTTTCCATTAATAAAGTTATTACAGAATTGGCTTTATTAATGTGTGTCTTTGTCTCAGGAATCTGGAGGTTTTATTCGTTCCCACTGCTGCTTAGGACGGGAGATGGGATTGCAGACTTGATCCAGTCTGCTGGTGTCCTTATCGAGACTGTTATGAAACGATGCTGTGCAAATACAAGTTATATTGAAATGATTATTGCTAAATTTATCTCGTTCAGGGGTTAGTAACCCACGGCTCTGGCGCCGCATGCTCTTTAGCGCCTCCCCTGCGGCTCCCTGTCTACAGAGGATTAACTGTTCATGTAGCCTATAAAATGGAAAAAATGGGCAAGAGGAGTCGCGCTGGCAGCTGGTTTTCTTGGGGGTTTAGGCCCAGATATTTTGACTCAAGTCCCCAGTAACCAAAACTCACTAAATGAATGGAAAAACGCATATTTTAGAATTAGATATATTCATGGAAATGTCTTCTGGGATGACCTGTGTTGTTGTTGGATACATACAAAACTCGAGGAAACTTCCAGATTTTATGAATGGAGTTTGTTACGACCATAAAGTCACTTGCAAGATGATGCAGAGAGATGAGGTGATTTCAAAACAATGATCCATAGCACTGAAGTTAAAACACACACACCAAGAGGATCTTCTTCTGCTCTTATTATTTCATTGATCATAAACTGACAGAACTGTATCCATACTGAAAAATATATCTGAGCTACGAACAGCAGCAAATTAGAAGTGAAGGCTAACTAGTTAGTATGACTCAGCTGATCAGAAACCTGCTTCCACCTGCAGCACAAAGAACCTGTAAGTACTCTGATTATTAGTGGAGGTTAGTTCATGAATATATTTAATTTCGTACCTTATTTTGATGACCATAGGGCGGACTTAAAAGTGTAATGTGTTGTTGTGTGACTTTGAGAAAGCAGCTGTGGAGAAAGCATGAGCACCGTGTGGAGAGAAGTATAGCGCAGTGAAGTGAAGTAAATGAAGACGGGGCAACATCTTAACAAAAAGGAAGAAATTGACTATAAAACCATAAATACTCTGCAGCAGCATCCTATTTACATTGGATCCCTGCCAGAAACAGACTTTTTGGCAGCTTTGCAAAGTAAATGCCTGCAACGTTGGCTGTAGCTAGCTGTCATTTCGACTAGCTAATGAAAATAAATGAAGTTTAAAAAGATTTCAGTGAAACAGAAAAGGAAGCTGGGACATGGAAGCAATAATAGACCCTGAAGAAACCAACATTTTTTACATCCTAAATCCTGGACGTGGTGAACGGAGCTAAACAACCGGAGCCCTAAATTGTCATCTACCCATTCTGTTAGAGTAGACGACGGGGCAATAATCTCTCTCTTCTGTCATCTTTTGATTAAAATGCAACCCGTGCATCCATCTTTGAGATTTGGCCATTGTTTGAGTAATAAAAATGTTATTTTTAAGTCTTTTCTGAAGCATTATTACCTTTTAAAACAGTACTAGTTTATCATTATTTTTAATGTAGCCGGAAGAGCAAAACAATTTTTTAAACAATGAATTATGGGAACGGGGTCCGCCAAGAAAGGGGTGGATAGCTGCAGACGAAAACAACAGCATGAGTCCGTCCGGGGCTTAAATTTTTGCAATTTGCAGAAGGTGCTTGCAAGGTGATGCTTCAGCTGGTGGAGCAGAGAGCCGCACACAAGTCTTCCAGCACGGAAGACAGCTTGTTTAATTAATATGCAATTGTAGTTCGTGATCTACTTGATGTAGGCCCATCTAAGACTTTTTTTAAATGTATGCGGCTCCAGACGGATTTATATTTTGTTTTTTTGTCCAATATGGCTTTTTGAACATTTTGGGTTGCCGACCCCTAGTCTAGTACCATTGAAAGAATTTTCAGTCATTGTTGAGGAAAGACATTTATTTACAGACAAATATCTGTACTTTTTGAAAAATCTTAATTTAAGAATTTTTAAAAGAAGTAAAATTAAACAGCGTTGCAGGCCATTCCACCTGCGGTGCCACTCGGCCTATGTCACCACCGCATCCCCTGGCGATCTTCCTCCCACATTTAACTCACCATGCAAGCAGCCAGATTTCACACGAGGTCATGAAAGTCATCACTTCATTTTATTTAGACTTTTGAATGAGTTACTTTATATTTACCGGTGATGTTGTAGAGTTGAAATGCACAAGATCCATGGATCCAATATGGAGCTAAACCCAAGGTCCCGGTTAGCTCCATACCATCCCAAGAGGAGCCCTGGTCTCTCGTTGATCCACGGCGGGCAGGGAGGAGTCATCACTTCGCTACATCTCCATCAAACGGCTTCAACAACAGATATGGTGTTCAGAGTTTGGAGGTATTCCCCCTCTTGGACCACGAGTTTGGGCCAGAAGCACACTGCCACCATGGCTTTTTCCTTCTCATCCGGCTCCTGGCAATCTGCCCGGGAGCCGCGTCTGCAGAAAGACATGCAGATCTGTACAGTGTTTAACCCCGGCCCTGCAACGGTCCACCCACTCTCATGTCCACACCGCTCCACAACCGCGACCACCTCAGTTAAAACCTGTATCATCATCCTCTCCATCCACTCTGATAATTGGAGACTCGATTGTGAGAAATGTCAGATTGAGCTCCATAGTTAGA
>JBAMHX010054733.1:0-17586 GCA_037177515.1 Pseudomugil tenellus
GAGATTCCATGTGTTGCTGGACACGACCGGAGAGGACAGAAAAAACAGACAAGAAAACAAGGGAAAAGGAAAGAAAAGTGGTCTTTCATCATAGCTACTATCTGGCTATAGGTTTTCGCGCTAGGCTTATCCGGACTCACCAGGTTCCTTATGAGCTTGTATGTGGCTGGGCCCACAACGCTATGAGGATAGCTCTCTGCTTGTCTCCGTCGTCAATATCATTAGCTTCGAAAAACTGATCCAGAATTTTGCAGTACTCTTCCCAATACTGCTCCTTGGAATCGAATGCTGACAGATTTCCTACCGTGCTCTCCGTCCACCTTTTCTTTTCTTACTTTTTTTTCACTCTCAAATCCTCCGCCGTCTCCCGTCAAGCTCTTAGTGCTATTCCAGTATCCTCGTCGCCAATATGTGATAACTTGTGCAAATTATTAAATCAGGGACTCCGCTCAGGGAATGTCTTTGTCTCTTTTTATTGAACACACTTTGTCGCTAGTACAACGGCTCTCATTCTGATCAACACTCGTTCTTCTACAGTTTTAGGTTTCTCTCTGTAAACCTCCAGGTGACATGAGCACGGTAGCCCTCTACTGGCGTGGTGACAGAACTACAGGATGATTACTCAGTATACCACACCCACACACATTTAAAGAGGCTTTGGAATCCATTAACTCAAAGCAATGGATTCAAGCAATGGATGAGGAAATCCAGTCACTAAAAGAAAACAGCATCTTTACCCTAACTACTCTGCCAAAGGGCAAGAAAACAGTGGGGGGTGAGTGGGTATATTCAGTTAAGAGTGACATAGATGGAAATGACAAATACAATTTGTAGCTCAAAGTTACACTCAGAAGGCAGGAATAGACTATGGTGAAACCTTTTCCCCAACAGCCAACTTAACAAGCGTGAGAGTACTGTTACAAAAAGCAGCACGGGAAAACCTGTTACTCCATCAAATGGATGTAAAAACGGCTTATTTTCATGCTCCTATAGATTATGAAATTTACACAGATCAACCAGAAGGTTATAAAGAAGGGAGAGATTTGGTGTGTAGACTAGAAAAATTTCTGTATGGGCTGAAACAATCCGTCCGAAACTGGAATAAGGTTTTACATGACTTTCTAACTGAAAATGACTTCACATAAAACCCAGCAGACCACTGTGTTTACTCGAAAGAGACAGAGCATGAGAAGATTATCATGATCATTGGGGTTGATGACTTGATAATTGCAGCAAACAATGAAAAAGCAATGAAAAATGTGAAGGAAATCATTTTAGCCAGATTTAAAATGAAGGACTTAGGCAGACTCAAGCATTTTCTTGGTATCGATTTTGCTCAGTCCAACGGATGTGTATAAATGTACTAAGAAAGATATGTCAACAAGATACTGACAAGGTTCAACATGCAGAACTGTAAACCCAGAGAAACTCCCTGTGATCAGATGCTATGTTACACAGAAGATGTAGTTAAGATGAAAGATGCATAGAGAGGCTGTAGGCTGCCTTATATATCTTATGACGTGTCCAGATCTAAGTTTTGTAATAAGCGAGTTATCGCAGAATTTGGTGAACCAAAAGAGGAGCAGTGGATTACTGTGAAGCATGTACTGAGGTATCTCAAGGGATCTACAAAGAGCTGTGTTTCAGAAGAAACAAGTGAGAGTCTACGTCAAGTAGCCTACAGTAGCTAAAACTGAGAAAGTTTTCAGATACTATGTTTGGTACGTAAAAAATGAAAAAGATCCACTACTAATCCATAGCTTAGAGTGTATTTTCTTTTATTTTTTTGGATTTATACAACCTTAGTACAAGTGGGGGTGTTAAAAGATTTATTAATGTACTCAAGTTGTGGATGTGTTTTGGTCAATTGTTGAAATGTTGTGTTCAAATCTCACCACTGTGAGGCGCACTTATTTAGTAGTTCGGAGACGTGCCATTACGTCATCACACTCATGTTTCAGAAGCGCGCCCGGTGTTACCTTTTTTTTCTGACATGGGTGTAGTTGAAAAGATGTTACCTCCAGAGGAGGACGTGTTTTTCTGTTCACTAAATAAATAAGCCAGTGAAGCTAAAGAAGATTCCCTTCATCATTTATTTTGCTTCAAGTTCATGGTGTTGATGCTGCACTGCTCATTTTATGGCAATGCACTGCACCATATTTTCTTAGCTCCTTACATTAATTGTTTGCAAATCTATAAAAGTAAATAAAAATGTAATATGTAATCCTGAAATGTCTAAAACAGTGTTAAATATATTTTGTGCAGTTTTCAATGAGGCAAAAAAGAAGAGTCTGGAGGGAGTATTATAGCATAATTGAGATAAAAAATAATGAAAATAAAATGAAAACAGACTAATTAGCTGTGTGGGAAAGGAATCAGGGTGATTGTTCAAACAGAGCAGTAATGCCATAATTAATGTGAAAGGTTTGGTAATGTTGGAAAGGAGTAAGTGGCAAAAAAAAAAAGCTGAAGTAATAAGAAAGCGAGTGAACAAGATGGATCACATCTCTTTTATTGAATTTTGGTTTATTTGATTTCATTTCACTTCTGCAGTTTGTCACATCCTTTAACTTCAAGTTACTTCCCCCACCCCTGCGAGTTGTTGGGCATCAAATGTCATGCATAAATGTCACAAAGATGTTATTTGTTGGTCTCCCAGATTGCAATTCTAGTTTTTCATATTTATAAGGATTTGGAGGAGGAGGGCTAAATGAGCTATCAGCAGGGACAGCACCTAGGACAATGAATGAAATGGAATCAGAGATCACACAAAGGAGGAACCCTACCATAAAATACAAGTAGCAAACATTGAAATAAATAGTCTATAGATTTTAGCTGAATTTGGCTGAACACTAATGAAATCACCCATTTATGTTTCAAGCCCTTATCAGCTGAGACAATCTGTGTACGGAAGCCTTTGGAAACAACAATGAACCACATGCATATTTAATGTTGCGCATGTGCACGCTTCTCATTAGCTAGTTCAAAGTTCAGGTTATACAGCCTGAAATGAATATGTTCATGGTTCACCATTTCCTTTCTGAATTAGTTCAAAATTCAGTACATTTCAGTTAAAAGTCAACTTTCAAACAACTCCGTGAAATGCCTGGAAATCTAAACTTTCAACCATACAAAAAGAGTTTTATAATATTGGAGGTTGTAACAAGACTGCAAAGACAGACGGATAGTTCTTTTTTTCTTTAAAATAACTAAAGTTATTCCATACCAAGTGATCTGTACTGTTTTTTTTCTCCTTATTTTCACACTGATGTCTGAGCTCTAAAATGTAACTAAATAACCTGCTGCTGGGATATAATACCCTTGCAGGCTTTAAGCAGTGTGATCTGGGTTGTTTGGGGGGATTTTGGGAGGCTGTCTTGCCCCTGTGTAGAGATTTATCTATTGGTTGATTTTTCTTGCATAGAGATGTTAAAATTTTACACTTGATATCTTCTGCAGAAAGTACATAATATTCCAGTCAGAAAGCATGCAATGCTGCATCTGCAGCTTCTCTCCTTTCACTTCAACTTCCCTTTGCTAGTCTGTTATGCAGGTGTGTGCAATGCACGGTGGCTGACGCAGTGTGAAGTCACTGTAGAAGGTGAAAATGTAGGCAGTGAGTATTTCAGGCTGTCACATAGGGCCAAATTTACTGAGATCTCATTGTCCGTGAACTAATTAGCGTGTGGCATCTAGAATTTAGCGTTTGAGCGTGATTAGTACGTGATCTACTGAGATTGCTCACGCAAATGACAGCGGGTGCAAAGTGTTGGAGACACGCTTATTTAAATGAGGATTTAGCGTGTGTTATGGTTTTCATGATGACAACTTTACAAAACAGCAAGCGAAAATACAAGTTTGATCTGATGGAATTAGAGGTGTTGGTGGAAGAAACCAACAAGCATTTCAAAGAGCTACAGTAAATAAACCTGAAAGCAGCTCAAAGGAACACACTACACATTCAACGAATGTGTGTTTTCCGTTTCTGTATATATGGTCAGAGTTTTCGGGAGGCACAAGGTGCACATGAGTGCAGTCAATTGCTCCTATAAGGGGAGTCCAGCCACCTCAAAAAAACCTTGTTTTGTTTTATTCAAAAAATCTCGAGAGCTTGGAAACCTAATAAACGCCGCAATCCGGCACGACATCGCATTTAGGAATTCAGTCAACACATGTAAAAACGTGACTGAGAGATCGCTGCTGTGTTGACGGTGGAATGACCCAGATGCCAAAAACTCTAGACTTGCCAGGAGTTTAATTATTGCAGGTATTGCATGACTCCTTCTTGTGTCTGGCTACAAATGAGTTCCTGCAACAGCTCCAAAACATACTTCAAATGAATACCCAGCCTAACTCCTTACAAGTAAAAGCTGCTGCACACAAATTGATGGACTGAGATGGACCGGCAACATGTCCATGGTGTACTTGCCTCCTGCCAGCTAATTGCTCGGATACGCTCCAGCTTCCCTGCAATCCTGAATTGGATTAAGTGGAAATTAAAAGGAATGAATGAAATAATAACAGTTTACAGTAATGTATACAGCTATCATTCATTATTGGTTTGAAGGTTTTGCATGAGTTAATGCATTCCATGTAGTTGAGGACCTAGTTTTGCTGGACATTTAAAAACTTTGCGAGGTTTATTACCAGCTCTACAAGATGAAAAAAAGCATTTCTTTATTTGCTTACTTTAATTTACCCACATTATGTCAAACCTTGACCTTTCCTAACTCTAACCCTGGCAGCAGACAGCATTTGCTTACAGCTGCAAGACATTATGTTATGTTGAACTTTGCTGGAGGGCAAGAAAACTGGTCAGTTTTTTAGGTTTTATTCTTGGATGAGAAAAGAGTAGAATTCCCATTTTACAATCATTACGTTTGTGGAAAATATGAAAAATATGAGCAAAAATAATTCAAGGTAACAAAAATGCATAAAATGTAAATGCCAAGTACATAAGCAAAGTTTCAATGACTTTTAGAGCAGCTCAAATAAGTTTTATTAGAGCAAAAAAGCATTTAAAAAATGTGTAAATGTTCTCTTTAAACTGCTTACTAAAGACTAAGTTTTTCATATAGATATATGATATGGATATATAAAGTTTCGTAATTTTTTAACTGCTTATTTCACGATCCAAAAGATATTTATAGAAAGAGAAAGCATGGAATGGTTTTCTCATCAACATGTCATTTGTGTGTGTGTGTGTATATTTATACATGTTTATATTTCTATGTACATATATTTTCATTTTTCAAAATAAATAAACTAAATGTTTTATTAGCAATTAAAATACTAAATACAAGCCCTGAATAGAAATAATGATAAAAAATAACCTTTTTACCCAATGAAGTACAGTAGCTACATGAACATCTTTATAAAGACAGCTGCAACAACACTTGAGCTTATTGGCTAATTTTCTACTATCATAACTTTATCGGCTGGGGAAAGTTTCACATTGTTATCCCTTTTAAAAGCCTTCTGAAAAAAATAAAAAAGCTGACAGTCATCATAGAGTCAATTTCCTGAGTGAACATTCTCATTCCTCCTAATATGTATCTTATAAAAACTACAACACATTCTTGTTTATCTTGTTTTCCGTTTCTGACCATCGGTTTTCACTTAACCTCATTACATATGAAAAAATAAATAATAATAGATGAAAAAAAAATTAAATTACTTTGTTATACAGTCCCAAACTCTCTCTGAATCTAATATTGTTCTCAATTTGTTTATTTGGATTTTAACTGCAGTACTTTTAATGACTGACACAATTCCATCATAATTACATAATTATCAAATAAAAGAAAAAAAACTCAATCTATGACAATAGCTTTCATAAGGTGGCAAATTCCTCACTTCACATTGTTTTTGAGAAATTTAGTGAACCTGCATGCTTCTGGTTGCCTTTCTTTCTTTCTTTGTGCAACTTGTATATTTACATGACATTAGAGTCCATACTGTGAAACCTGACTTCACAATTTACTCAGTGTTATTGCTTAGCAGTATTCATGATTGCATCGTCACCCATGCCATTTTTAGTATTTTCTTAATGTAGTTTAGTCTTTTCTGCCCAGTTCAGAGCAACTTAGTCAGGATATTCATATTTCATCAGTTTCACCTGTGAGCCTCTAAGCTTCTAATTAACATGGTATCAATAAAGCATTCAGACATTTAAACTGTTGTTTTCAGTCAACTTGGGAATCAGATGGATCATTATTTGAATATTTTCATATCTGATTTGTCCCTTTTTTCTATGTACAGTAATAAATGTGTTGTTTTCCTCTGATCCATCTTCCCTACAGTTTAATTGGAGGTTCATGTAAGAGCATTCTTGAGTCCTGTGTATTGTTGCCACTTTTGTGGATTTGCCAATGCAGGTGTTTCCAACATCTCTTGAAAGTAAAGGGTGTCAACAGGGGCCCATTCATTATCACAACACACTTTGCAACTGTTTATAAGGACTTGCTTGCACCTGTGCTGTTACTAAGTGATAAGTGACCCAAGAGCATTTTGCTTTATTCTTTAGATTTCTTAACTTAGTCTGTTACCTAAGCCAGTACGTCACCTAAGAAGAGTAGGTCAGTACGGAGGACGTTAAATGGATGTATTGTGTTTGTAATACAAAACACTAAAACCTTGAAATCCACTATTTTATGTCAGGTAGTTACCAATGTAAACCAACATAAAATCTATATTTAAGTAACAACATTTCTCTGAAAGAAAAACTTAATTAGCTGCAGATTTAATTAGTTAATTTCCACACAGTTTCAACCAGCTGCCATGATTAGAAAAGTTAAGGAGTTTGTTCAGTTGTATATTTTCCATAATGTTCAGTGTGTCAACAAAGCCATTATACACTGCTTCTATTGTAAATCCAAATTCAACATAGGAGATGAGAGATAAATCTTAATGGATGCCTGCTGCTTATTGTGCAGGGGTGTTCTTTTTTGGTTTTTGAGCATTTGTCAGCATGCACAGTGATACTAATCCAAATTTGCTTTAATTTGCAAATGGAAAGCAGATGAATAGTTTTCAATTGTATTAAAAAAAACACTTATTTACATTTGTTTAGTAAAATAATCATGTTTACACAAAATTATGTTTCAACCAAAATCACAAGATATTTACCAATCATTGAAGGTTAAATGACAAGTTATAGAGTGTTTGGCAGAGACAGTGCCTTTTGATTAAATCAAAGGGAGGAGGAAAACAAAGAGGCTAAAAAGAACATTGAGGAAATCAAGTCACTTAAAAAAATAAAAGGGCTGATGAGAAAGAGCAAACTAAAGGTCAAAGCTTCATTTAAACTGTTACATGCAAAAGCTTGTCAACACTGCAATTACTTATTATGTAGGGCAAATTTCACAATCCCAAACATCTTTGATATTGCAAGTCAGGAAACTTTATTATTTGTCTTGGCAAAGGTAAATGCCATCAAACTCACAGAAAAAAGTATTCATCCTGGATCTAAGCAACATTCTTGAATGAATCACCCCTGTTGACAATAATATTCCTGCTGCGCAAAATTTAGCAAAATAAATGAGCAAACTTTTATTTAACTAGGAAAACATTATTCAGTATTTCTGTCAACATATATCAGCCTCCAAATTGTCCAGCATTTTTCTTCCACTATATTCTACTGTATTCCAGTAAATCCAAGACATATAGGTCTATATGAGAAGCATTCATAACCAGCTTTGTTTCCCATTGCTGATAGTTAAAACTTCTGATAATAGAGAGGATAGGCTCCTTTGCTCTTCAGATGGAGGAAATTTGAAATGTAGGACAGAAGCAGATCAAGAAAAATCTAGTAAACAAGAGTATGCACACTGGTGCACACTGTTAAAAACTATTCAAGTTCAAATATTTAAATATTAGGATGAATCTCACACCCCATTGATACAAAATATTCATTGCACAAGTACTTTGAGATGAGTGAAGTCATCACCCTAATCTAAAAGCCACAGAAAAATGGCAGCAATCAGCCATTTTTAAATTAATTCAAATTAATCAAGAATGTAATCCTGAAAATAAATGAAGCTTCAAATTGAATCTTTTTACTAATATATGATGTAAAAGAGACAGTCATCAATTAAAAGACAAGACTCTTCAACATGATACAAATGGAAAAGTTTAATCTTTATTTTATCTCGAGGTCACTTATTGGGCTTTGTTAACAAAGCTGGGCATTTATGGTTTAAGCTTAAGTTGTTTCAATATATTCAGTCTTGAAAAGAAGAAAATAATGTTTGATTACTTGAAAATACAACTACACCCTTTGTGTAAATAGCAAAATGTTGGATTTAACTGAATCATTAGTGGGTGAATGAGCTCATTCTTTTTCCAAGTATCTAAGCTGTAATTTGTGATTTCAGAAGGTCATTAAAATTTATCATTTTGTTCTCTCCATGAACCTTCTCTTGTGCAAAACTAAGTTAGATAAAGCCATTTTCAACTGGAAAAGTCCAGAAGGGCTAGCTCAATTTGTTGTTTACAGAACTTTATTAATTATCACATTTATGCAGATGACACACAACTTTATGTGTTTTTATCACCAGATGACTGCAGTCCAATGGACTTACAGTGTCATTGTTTGGAGCAACTTAATACCTGGATGAGAGAAATATTTTTACAGTTAAAGGAAGAAAAAAGTGAGATAATTCTGTTTTGTAGCAAAGAGAAGAGGGTCAGCAATAGTAAACACTTGATGACTCTGGCTCTTAAAACCACCAATTAAGTCTGTAACTTTGGAGTGCTGACAAATCTGACTTTCAGCAGCCACATAAAAGTTGTGCTTAAGAAACTTTTTACCATAAGAACCATCAACAGAATTAAAATGTTAGTCTCCCAGAAAGACCAGAGGCCTGTACTACAAAGTGTGATTAACTCATTCCATACTTTTCTCTCTGTTCTCTGGATTGTCCTAGCCAAACATTGACGAACTGGGATAAGCTGTACTATGAAGCTGGTTAGCAACTTGCCTACTCAACCCAGGACTTTCCACTGAACACATTCACACAAAAGCGGTTGTGCTCAGAGGTTCTGACCAATTGCAAACATGGACAAACCCAGAGCAGCTTATTTTATAATGGAGGAGCAGATTATAATTTCCCCAAAATATGAGGAACTTAAAAGTATAAGTCGGGCAAAAAGCAACACTATTGCTGCAGCAAAAGCCAGAAAGGAATGCTGGCAGAAAATTGTGACTCCATTAATCAGGACATTTGTTAGATAATCCAATAATCATTAATGGGACAATATAAACTGACAGCACTCAAATCACTGTATTACAGCACCAACTTATCTGGGAATGCTTTATCTGCATCATATTTCCTAGTTGTTCAAAGGATCCGCTTCCATGTGAGCAAATTATATATATCAATTCTTCTAACATGAATGCACTGATAGTTGTTCCATAACTCAATGTACTGTATTTAAGTTGTATGTGGAAAGGAGTACCCACAGATCCGTTTTCAATTCAATTAAACTTTATTTGTATAGCACCATTTTACAACAATGTCGTCTCAAGGCGCTTCACAGCAATCACAGCGTTTCAGATGCAACCCAAATGGAGTTAAAAGGATTTGAAGGCAAGTAAAGAACAAATATAAAAATATAATTCAGAGCAACAAAACTTCATTACTGTATCTGTTGTGTGGTTGAACCCTCAATGCACACTGTTTGCGGGACAGTAAGCGCCCAGCTACGATATGTAATGTTTGAAACATAACACTTCATAAGCTGACATATGTATCTCAGCCGATCTGATGAAAATATGTAGCTTACTCTTGGTACAGTATGTCTTCAGGGAAGTAACGTGTTGGATCTGTCCCTGAAGACTCTGCCTCTCTAAAGCGCTACTCTCATAATACCTGCAGCAGCATCAACAGGATCCTCTAAAAATGGGCAGACCATTTATTTTATGGGATCTGATTGGTGAGGAGGTGGTGCTTTTATATTTGCTGATCTCATGTCCCAGAAAACAACCTAGCCGTTCAGTATTTGTTGCTGTGGTGATACAGCTGGATCAAAAGTAAGCCCACTTCGTAGTCCAGAAGTAATTCCTGAAGTCAACCTAATAAGCAAAAATCCAGCAGAGATCAGGTCAACTAGTCCAGACCAGAGTCCAGACTAAACATGGATAAGCAACATTTAGCTGTTATGCTGCAAACAAGTGGAACAAACTGCTAGAAGCACTTTAAAATCAATGTTAAAAAAAATGTCTTTTCTCATGTGAACATGCATGAAATCTGCACAGTGACATTTAGTTAATCTTGCTTGTATTAATTTAATTAAATGTATTTATTTGTTGTGATATTTGCTATTTCTTGCAGTGTTCCTTTTACACCTATGATTTTTTTATTATTTTATGTAAACCTTTGAATTGTTTTGTAGGGCAAGGCAAGATAAGGCTAATTTATTTGTATAGCACAATTCAGCAACAGGGTGACTCAAAGTCCTTTACAGAAACATTAAAATGCAAGTATGATTTTAAAAAATGAATTAAAAGGAAATACCTATTAAAATAATTCAAATCATGATCAATTCCAGATTAAAGCAACATAAAAAATGTATCAAGAAAATTAAATAGTTCACTACTTTAGACTTAGAAATTTGACCTTTTTTTAAAATTTGTTTTAATGAGGGATGTCATCCTCATCCCCCAAATGGTCACTTACCAATCCACAAAAAAAGGAATGATTATATACATGACAAAATCACAAGGTGTTCCTTTAAATGGAAAAACACTTTGTCACATGTCAGAAAAAAACACCATACATTACCATTCCCTTTAAAGAAAAAAATTGAGAGCACAGGGAAGAAAAAGTACACCCAGCTTTGCACCAAGCAAACTCCAGGAGAGTGTTGGGTAATCAAAGCTAAAACTGACTATTCAAATTAAACTTCTGCTCACAATACCAATCCAAAAATCTGAAAGAGTCTGACCCTGCTGTAGCCATAAAAAAGTTAAATAAATAGATATACCCAATAATGAAAGCAGCTCAAACTTGAACTGTGTGATGAGGCTTATTCGTGTATCAAATTAATTCATTCTCTCCTGGGTGAGGGATGGTGCAAGGGCCTTGTTACATGCACGCTTGTATATAAAAAGGGGACTTTCCTTGAAAATAGCAAACCCAAACTCACTTTCATTGGGTCTGGCCTTCGAATGTTAAGTAAAAAAAAAAAATCACAGCATAAAGTTCCATCTGGCATGAATCCACTTTCAGTTTTCCTTAAAATCCAATTTCAAAGACGATATGACTTTCCCAAAACCTTTAGGATTTTTACATTAAAGTCAATACGGTTCATTTTAAATATGCAAATTAACAAGGTTGTCAGAATTGGTATAACATTTTTTTCCAATCTTCAATTGGATTATAAATTTTCAAAAATGGTAGATGAGCACATTTTAATTCCTCCCAAAATGACAAACTACTCACACATCCGCATATATTTTACAAAAAAAAAAAAAAAAAAAAAAAAAAAAAAAATCAATTTCTGTCTTAAATGTCTTTTGTGCCAAAAATAAATTGGAAATGAGCAGATAGTATATAACATTAGCAGCAGGTTTTATCTGGTCTTTCATATTAACAAAAGGTCATACCATAAAGGAACAACATTATTTCAACCCAACAAATGCAATGCTGCAAGGATTAAGGTCACATGTTGTCAGGGCGTTGTGAGCACTTAAATAAATGATTCTGATCAAGTGGTGGCTCGTCTTCTATGAATGACATTCAGTAAATTCAAACTGTGCATTTTCAACTAATAAGGGATGACCTCATGCTGTCTTTGTTGTTGTTTGTGGTTTATGACTAATTAAATGAATATGTAACATTATTTATTTATGTGGTGCTGCACAGAGGGAAAAAAAGACACAACATGGCCATATGGACTTTTCACTGAATTAAGAAGATCAGAACGGGTGTAGTTCAGATGCATATCTCTTTTTTGTCTTTTCACCAAGATCTGTAGGGTTCTAAATATAAACATTGTCAAGTTATCTAGGGATACAAAATGAAGTCTTGCTAAAACTTGAAAAAGACCTTGGCCATTGAAAGGTGGTGCTGGATCAACTCAGACAACAACTTTCTTGTTTTTCCTTAATTTTACTTGTCATGGGCCCATTTAGATGCCAGATAGTCAGAAAAGTTGAACATTAGGTTGTAAAACAGGTTGAAAATCTTTACAATACAAAAGAAATCTAAATAATTTCTCAAGTTATCTATATTGACAGATATGCTTAAATAAGGTAATAAACATCAATGCTAACAAGCTTGCATTTCTTGCTACATGATTCTAGGCCTTCAAATAGCACAAAGTCAGCAAAGCTAATTTAGGTTACCATTTTATTTACATTCATAAAAGAAAGTCTCAGAACTAGTAATAAATCCAAACATAAAACTTTCCCGCTCATTAGCTTCCCTGAAATGGACACTACTTAGTTTTTCCCTCTTCAGTACTTTTCCAGCTACAGACACCTCAGCTCTTGCAACCTGCGCTCTCAGCCAGCACTGCACACTGTGTTGCTGCTGCCGGTGAGAACCTTAAAGAACCAACTTCCTATTTCAGAATAAGAGTATATTTCTTCCAACTACTAGTTCATTTAGGAACTAATAGCACAAACATTGACCAACGAGCCAAGAGCCAGTGGTGGTGGGGAATTTTGACTCGCAGGTCCCACTTTCTGCCATCCTGGTCTCAATGAGAGTTTTTGTTAATAGTTTTTTACAGGTGATTGCCACAAGTTCAATTTCACATAATCTATGGGAGCAAACTTTGCTGAAATCCTCTTTTGTGATACTTACCTTAAATGGTATATAAGCACAGAGAGTTCACTATACTACAAAGGCATGCTGCTGAAGCATTGTCCATGTTGAATACTCCAAGCTGTTGGCATGGAGCCAAAATAAAAAATCTTGATGCATAGCTGGCATGTACATTTTCACTAAAATCTGTAAGACCAAAGGTCTTAGAGTCACTCCTGATTGTGATTTTGCCAACACCAATAGGATAGCTTGCACAACGTCAGGAAGGTGACACCACTGTGTCCCTTAACATTCCACTTAATCTTGAAAGTTAAAATATATGTTTTTTTTTTTAAAGACAAAAGACATTTTTTTAAGATTGATAGTATGTATTGGCAAATAGACAAAGAAAATAGCTGTTTTGAGATTTAATTGATTGACAGTTTTTACAGTTACAAATAAACTGAGTAACGAGAACTGCCCAGTCCCAAAGGTAAATTTGTGACTGTTTGAACAGAGGAATTTGAGTATATCTAGAAAATTATAGCACAGAGAAACACACTTCAACCACAATCTTATGGAGCTATTTCCACCCAGGTCCCAATTCATGCTAAAATGTTCCTGTATTCTAGGAGACATATAACAGGGCCTCTTGACTGTGAAACTGCATGCCAGAACAAACTTATCAAATCAACTTATTTGTATTTTGATTTCATACTCTCTTTTTTGTTGGCACTTGGTAGTTCAGAGATCTCATACATTACTTACCTCAATCTACTTACCATACCTATCCACTAAACATTTCATTTTAGATATGCTTTAAGCATGATCCTTCAATCCGCTAAAACAGCAACCACTCTCTTTTACTACAAAACAGTAAAAAATTTAATATTTACTATCTGTAAATTATGTCAGAGTTCTGTATGTCCCAAAATTGCTAATGGATTGTAGACCATTTACATGAAAACTCAAATGATAACATTTGAGTACCATTAGCTCTTTACACTTGAAAAATTTAACAGTAAATTATATGATGCTCCCTTTCTCTCATCCAGATAAATCACAACTGACCTCATGTTGCTTCTCAGAATTGAGCAAGGCCTTGAAAGGACTCCCTATGCTTGTTAGGCACTATCTGCAACTCTGCATCCCACACATTTTAATCAGAATTATACACATACTTGTTAATCCACCTTCCCACAGCTGATTATGATTAACAGCAACCTCCACAGCCTAACAAATAATGTGAAACTACCCTGTTTTCATGTTTACTGTCAATATTATACTTGGAATGTTTAGTCTTTTTTCCAAAGTTGTGTAAACAGAATTAATTGAATGGTGAAAAGTTAGCTTATTTAGATGTTTTGTGGTTAGCGATGAAGCCATGCAGTCCATAAAGGGCAGTTGCACACTGAAAAATAGGAAATGTTAAAGCAATACCAGAGAAATAAAAGAAAACAAAAGATAAAGCTGAAATTTGCTGGTTTTTATTGAAAGGCGGCACCAAAAGATGCACTGCAAAAAAAAGTTCTAATGTAGTGCATACACTCTTTCAGGACCAAATGCAATTGGGTTACTGTTACAAAGACTCAAAATTGGAATAGTAGTTTTTCTAAACTTTCCACACTTTTTTGTGAAAAATGGTATTTAAAACGCTGCTACTGTCAGCATCCCAAGCCACCCAGATCACTGGTATATTCCCAGCTACTGGTTGGTTTTTTGGGTACAGGTGTCTTGATTTCAGTCTTTTATGCTCAGTTTTAATTTAGCTCTTCAAGTGCCAGAGTTGTTGAAATTGTCAATGCGTTCTATAAATAAGAAATAAATGTTGAATAATAACCAGTTTGTAATGGCAATAAAATAATTCATCCAACAATGCAAAGTAAAACTCATTTTTGTATGTTTGTTTTATAACTTCATAACCATTTAATATTTTATGCCTTATTTCCAATTCTTTTTAAAACCTTTACATTTTGTTTTCTGTAGATAGGATCATGTACTGATATGTTGCTTTTTTTTATTTTCTTTTTTTAATTTTCATCAAATTTTTAGATCACACAACATAAATTCCTTAACTATTTGACTCTTAATGAACAGTGATTAATCCTTATCCCTATTAGAGTCATTTTAATTACCTGATGTCAAAAAGCTAAGATGATTTGACATGTTTATTGCAATATACAACTTCACAACTCCACAACTGGCATTAACGTTGTGCACAGCAGAACCTCTTGTGTGGTGCAGCATTACTGCCACATGACTGGGTTTTCTTAAATTTTAAGACAACTAGCTACTGCAGCAGAGTTTTTGAATAAAAATATTAGATCAAAATGACTATACAGCTCCTTGAATAGAAAGTTAAAGCTTTCTGAAAAATTATGGGAAATGACAACAAAATGTGACTTACAGAAAAAATTACTAGCAATACTTTTAAGACCCTTTTTTTTCTCAGCTGGCACACATCACAGTCAGATCTCATATTAAGTTTGAACAAGTTATCCACAAATCATATTAGATGGATGATTTAGAGTTCAACGGGGTGGGGTTCTTCATCGTTACTTCCTTGCTAAGTCATTACTTCAAACTGGCTGGACTGATGGATTTCTTCTTTCTTTGAGTGATTGGAACAGAGCAAAACTCTTGGATCACTTATCAAACAGGGTCAGACACTGTCTGGAGGATTCAGATGCCCCATGCATTCACAATAAAGATGTGTGTTGTTGTGTTCTTGAATTTCATGAGAGGAAAAAAAATAACTGCTTAGAGTGAGATAATAAAAATACCTATATGTTCAAACAGTAAATTGCTGTAAATTAAAATGAGAGCAGCACATTTTCTAAACTGGGCTTGGAAAAGAAACATAAATAAACAAGACTGTAAGGAAAAAAGTCCCGTTTATGGTAGTGCTGAGATGGTGTTTCCATATACATTATATATTATTATATGAGACATAACACAAAGTATAGTGCTATACGATCGGAAATCAAATAAGATCTGTGAATCTTAAGAGGATGAATTAGATAAACCAGTAAAATCAAACCATGTGTTTATAATTCCTCAGTATGTCCAGCAAAAGTCAGGGGGCATGAGGGATATGAGAGGATGTGAGAGACACTCCATGGCCATACCAGAATAACACAAAATTGAAAGTCCAAAAAGCAAAAGGAAAACATCCTCCTTTCTGTTTGTGCTTATAGTACAGACTCAAGACGGAAACCAGAAAACCCAAGACAGAGCTACTGGGCTCATATTTATGATTTCTCTCTTTTTTGGTGGGGGGATTTCTGCAGAGACATGTCAATGTTAACACAACCAAACAGTTGCCCAGTTTTGATTTAGTAGCTGTGGATACAGTCAATAACCATTGCAATTTCAAAAAAAGCACACATATTAAATGAAATCTAGATACAAGCTAAGTGTCCATTTCGTACTATAGTTTTCACTATAAGAGAGACACTGGAACAGCTTGACATCTTGAGTGTTTACTTATGGAATGCCCATTGAACATAACAGTTAGATGGTAGGGATGACCTGAAAATGCACTATGCTGTCATGAACACTTTTTTAATGGAGATGAAAAGTTGCTTTTCAACTGGGACAAATGGCATACAGGGAGGTGTACCAGTTCCATTACACACTTTTTTTGACAAATGGGGCGTTTTGCTCATACCCAACCCACACCCAACACATGGTGCGGTATCAGTAGGAAAAACCTGCCTTAACAGCTCAGACACACCAATCTACTGCTGCACAGAAAAGAAACCAACAGCCTATGTAATAAGGGTAACTTTTCTGGTTTTGAAATTTGAAAAACTGGCCTAAAGCCCTGTTTATGCCATGATGTTTCACTCACAAATATGGGAAAAATGTAAGGAGGATCAGAAACAATGAAGTGCATATGCCAAACCTCTGGTAGATAGTAGAACTGTAAGGTCACACCCAGATGTGTGCCACATCTTTATAACCACAACACAACAGAAGTGTTGCATGCTTTCAGTTTCCTGTTTCCTATTACACTGGAACCCCCAAAAAATCAATGGAGTTATAAAAGAACAGTCATAACTTTGGACTAAACAACGGACACATTATGTCATGATGCTAAATCTTAATCTTGCAAGAATTAATTGTTTCTTGATTAAACTACATGCATCTTTTGCTTTATGCCTAATTTTCAAATTTTCTGTTAATACATTCATTAACATTCTATTGTATTAGGATTTGTGAATATTTCTCCAAGTCTTGGAATGTGTAAAGTTACACCATTTTGTGGGGTAAGCCTCTAAGAACCTTTACTTCTCTGAGTGCAATGTGTGGGCATAACAAGGTTTCAGACATGAAAAATAATATAACAATGAAAGTGTGAAACTGAACCCAGCACATTCCTCTGAAAGGAAACTATTCTTATTAAATGATTATCCTGTCTGGGTTGTCAAAGTATTTCAGAAACTGCTGATCTGCAAGTATGATAATGCACAACCATCTCTATTTACAGAGAATAGTGTGAGAAAGAAAAACGTATTGAGAAGCATTTGTCTGAATGAAACAGCCTCTTTCATGTCACAAGTCAAAAAATGAACAAACTGATCAGCAGGTGTTCAGAAAGCCATCTATAAACACAAAACACATCAAATCTTGAACCAGATGGGCTACATCAAGCAGGAACAGGAAGCTTAGGCTACATTTCTAATGGAATCACCAGAACTTGACAACATATTGTAGGAAACGTTTTGCTCGATGACATGAGTCTTGATTTCATCTTTTTTTTTTTTTTAACGTGTCTTGTCCAGCATCAAAGCAGGCAAAATGATGATCTGACTGCTATGTTGTGCTGAGC